>OX940803.1:26267731-26444514 GCA_954870605.1 Acer campestre | reverse complement strand
ATTGGTTAGTCTCAAAAACAAGACCCACTTATTGCCACTTCATAAAAAATGGGTATTGTTTTCAAATAATGGGTCTTCCCATTTGGGTCCTATTTATTTGGATCTCTTTTCCCCACAATGGGGCTAAATTAAAAAAAGAGAATGGATCCACTTTTTTTACTTTTTTCCAAACAATCATTAATCTTCTTTAAAATATTATATATATATATATTAATAAAGAAATTATATAATATATTTTAAATATCAACAGAAATTATAATTAATTTTAAAAAAATATTATTAATTTAAAATTATCACAACCGAATTACATCAAAAATAAAAATAAATATTTAAAACAAAATATTATATACGATTAGACATGGCGTCGGTTTCAATTCGAATCCGGCTTCGGTTCTGAACCTTCAAAATCGGCTCCGATTTCGGTTTTAAAGGTTCGGTTCTGGTTCCGGTTTCGATTCTGATTTTGAAGGTTCGGTTTCGGTTTCGGTTTCGGTTTCGGTTCCTCGGTTTCGATCCAGTCCAGCCCAGTCCGGTCCAGTCCGGTCCGGTCCGGTTTGGTTTTGGAGGTTCCGACGGTTCAGGTTTGGTGTTCCGACGATTCGAGTCTAGCGGTTCCAAAGGTTCGGGTTTTGCGGTTCCAAAGGTTCGATTTTAGTTCTGGTCTGGTTTTCGACGGTTCCGACAGTTCAGTTCTGCTTCCGATTTCGGTTTCATCGGTTCCAACGTTCGGTTTCATTACTTTTTTAACTTTTTTCCAAATAATTCCAAAATTGTTTCATTGTTGATTTAATTACCCTTTGAAGCTGACCATGACAAACTTTTTTGCTCGTAAATTGACCGAAAAAATCGATTAGAGGAGATTTTGATTAGGCCCAAAACTAAAAAAAACCGAATCAAACATAACCGAACCGGTTCAATCGGCTTTTGATCGGTTCACACTTTTCAATTTTATCGGATCGGTTCACTTTTTCAAAAACCGGATATTATCGGTTTTTTAACGGTTCACTCGAAAGTGTATCGATCTATTAAACGTTCACCTCTAACTAAATTTATTTATATTTTGTCATTATGTATATAATTATTGAAATTAATAATAATATATTTAAATTTAAATAATTGAAATATAAATATTAAATTTATATATGTTTTTTCATTATATATATATTTTTTGAAATTAATAATTATATATTTTAATTTAAATTATATATATATATAAAAAGGCCCAACCCAATGATTGGAGAGGGTTGGGAACCCAACCTCAATCATTGGGCAAGACCCAAATTGGGTTCCAAATTTGAAACTCCATTTGGGTCTAATCTTGTAGAGTCTACTTTTGGCTCTTGTTTTTTGGATCCTATTTAACACCATTGTAGCTCAATTTGATCAAACCTAAAATGGGTCTTGTAAAAATGGGTCTTATTTTACAACCAATGTGGATGCTCTAATATTTATTTATAATGGATCTGGCCAAAACCATTTCCAGCTATTATTCATTATTATGTCTCTAGTACTCTCCACAGTTAAATCAGATATAATTACGAATTTATGACTCTTCTGTTCACGCCCATGACTTTCTCTTCTTATTTTCAAACACACATGACACATGGCCCCCCTAAATTTCTTCTTCATCAACTCCATTAAAAGGGCAATCAAGTGAGTCAAGTTCTTCTTCACTTCAATAATCACTACACACTCTCTTTCTCTCTCTCTAAAAAAACGAAAATGGTGCATCAGGGAAGAGGCAGTGCAATGTTAGCGACGGTGCTTGTAAGCTTGTTGGTGGTCCAATTGGAGGTGGCTCAAGCAGCAACCTACACTGTGGGTGGTGCTGGAGGTTGGACGTTCAACGTTGTTGGCTGGACCAAAGGAAAACAATTCAAGGCTGGTGATGTACTCGGTGAGCATCTGTTTTACTTATATAATCTCTCTTATTTATCTAAACATTTTTTAGTCTTTTTATACGGAGAGTAACGCTACACGCCTACACCTCCAAGTCTCCAACCTTTTGTATTTCACTTTGACCCCGATTAATAATGTGATGTCATTTGATAAATCGATTCAGTTGCCACGTTTCATGCGAGTCTAATAGCTTTATCATTAACGAGGATATACAAATTTGGGGTGTCTAACATCACTTTTAGACTTGTCCAGATGAGTTAAAATCTAAATTTTTTATTTTAGTTTAAAGGGAATTATTTATATTAGAAATCAATTCTAATTTAAAAAATTCACCGATTAAAAAGATAAAATAATGATTGAGATTTGAGTTTCGTTTGAAATTAAAGATTTGATTAGATAATAACTTTTATAGGAAACCGGGGAAAATAACTTAAGAGTAAATCTAGTTTAATAAATTAAGAGTAAATCTAGTTCAATTCTATTTTTATGTGGACTTTTAAGAGTAAATCTAGTTTAATAAATTAAGTTTTGTACATATAAAATAAGTTTCGAAAACATGAAAATAAGTCTTGAAAAAAAAATACGAGACTTATTTTTGTGAGCGTGTTTTAACGGTATTTTTATCAGATCCATACTTTAGATGATATTAAAACTAAAGTTATTAATTAATTTGTGATAGTCTTAAAACTCACTTTTTAAATAGCGCTATTAAATTTTCGAGCCCTGTAGATTACTTTTACTAAGATTACAACTGATTATAGGATTGGGGATGTTCAAATAAAATTAGCTAGCTAGGTTCAATCATGCCATTTTTTTAACATAGAAATTATAAAACACTTTGTCTTTATACATTCAACTTATCCCAAAAATCATAGTATATAGTTAGGATCTACGAGGATACTTTTCCAGAACATATTCATGAATTATTATTTTATTTTTTTGATAATATCACCCATGGCCTGTGATATGACGATTCGATCTGGGACATTGCCAGACAATAGTTTCATTAATTACTAATAGCTAATTATATATATATATATAGTACATGATTTGGGTTGAAATATTGCAGTATTCAACTACAGCCCAGCAATCCACAACGTTGTAGCTGTAAACAATGTTGCTTACAAAGCTTGCTTAACTCCAAAAGGTGCCAAAGTGTATAAAACGGGAAAGGATCAAATCAAGCTTTCAAAGGGATCAAATTTCTTCATCTGCAATTTCAGTGGTCACTGTCAGTCTGGCATGAAAATAGCCATCACTGCTATGTGAATGTAAAATCTACTAGTGTTTGCATGTCATCAGCCAAATGTTTTGTGTGAGAGACACGTAATAGTTGTGGGTGTGGCCCTCTTAATTTTACTAAATAAAGTGTTGGGTGAATATATGCTATTATTATGAGTCTTTGGCTTCATTTCGATTCAAAGCAATGACCTGTTTTACCAAAATAATATTTCAAAAAGCGTGTCCAAATGACGTGACTTTTAAATTTTAATTGCAAACTATTTATATAAGGGTTTGGTCTATGTAGCACCGACATGGATATGGATACGAGTAGGGCTGGGCACAATTCGGTTTAGTTCAGTTTCAATCGGAACCAAACCAAACCAAATCAAAAATTTATATTTATTGTTTTTAAAACAGGATAAGTTTGGACCAATTTCCTTTTAGACTAGACCATACCAAATTACATTGGTTCAGTTCGGGCTGGTTCGGTCAAACGATTCTTGACTCGAAATTTTTTTTTTATAATTTTTATGCGGTTTAAAATTTATATCAAATGGTCCATCATTTAAAAGAAATATATGGTATGGTGAGTTATTGACTAATTCATATATTCAATATAAATCAAATAAAATATATTCAAATATCAAATTCAAATATCTTTTCAAACCAAATAAAGTAATAAAATGAATAGATTATTGGTGGTTTTAATAAAACAAATATGAAATAATAAAATAGGGTTTTCACTTTTAACTGTTTAAAAGTTTTTAGTGTGATGTGTAATAGAATAAAAATGTGTGCTAAGGTATTCGGTGTACGGTTCAGTCCGGGTTTGATAAGCTTGGACTATAGACTAAACCGGATCATACGGTTTTATTATTAAAAAACTGTACGGTTTTTTTAAAAGTAAAAAACCGGTTGGTTTGATTTGGTCTGGTTTAGCGGTTTTGGGCTTTTTTGCCCACCCCTAGATACAAGGATACAATAAACAAGGTCGGTCCTAGGGCTAGGGGTAGGCCCATGAGGCAATTGCCTAAGGCCCTCAATTACAAAGGGCCCCTAAATTTCAAATTTTCAGTTTGAAAAATAATAATTGTGATTTCCTAAATATAAGGCCAGAGGCCCATATACATTTTTTAAATAAAGACCGCCAACAATTATAATTAAAGGTCTGCCGTTTACATTTTTTTTTTTTTCTGTTTTTAAAAAAGGCCAACCAGTTCAATACAATAAATTTACTGCTAAAAAAAATGCCTACTGAGAACACAATTATAATTATTACAACTGACAACAACACATTAAATTCCTTTACCAGGCATTCAAAAAACAAATTGAAATCAAATTTAGGGTTCTTAAGAACTCTCTTGATAAGAAAATTCCGACACGAAATCTCAAAAATTGCGTAATTCGCTTGTAAAAGAGTTGAATTCATTGTCATTTAAAAGGTAATTGAATTTAACACTTATTTTCCTTTTTTTTTTTTCTTCAAAAAACCTTTTGTTAGAATTTTGCTTGTTAGAGTTTGAATTTTGACATAGAGTTCGAATTTTGTGTATGAATTTATAGCATATATATATGTATATATTCCTTTCAAATTGAATGGAAAGACCGAAAGAGTTGAAATAAATTTTTTATTTCAATGACTTTTTATTTGTTATTTTGTTGTGTTATAGTGTTGATTTTGAATTAATTTTATAAGTATTTACTAGAGAAAAAAAAATCAAGTAAACATACGTAGAGGATCGAGAGCCTCAATTTTATATTTCGCCTCGGGCCCCCAAAAATCTTAGGACCGACCCTGACGATAAGAGGATATAGTCAATCTCAAAAAGTATTGTAGTCGGTCAACATGATCTAGTTGGCTTACTTATATTTCTTTTCTTTTTTAATAAGACTTACTTATATTTCAAAATGGGGTTTCAAAAAGAAATCGAAATAAATATGAATGAAAGTAGACATCAGGCTCGTTTGGAATAACTTTTACTTTTGGCTTTTGACAATCGAAGAATAGAAGTAAAAGCTTAAGCTTTTCAGTTACAGTTTGTAATGGAAAAAGCAAATAAACGCAATAAATAACACTAGATTTTTACGTTGAAAACCCTAAGCCATGCAAAAACCATGGTTGTCGTAACGACATGAAAAGAAAATGTTCACTATGTGTAGAAAAGGATTATAAATTACAAAAAGTCTCTCTAATGTTTGAAGATTGTTGATTGAAATGTGTGTGTGTATATATATATATATAAGTTGTTTAATATAATTTAAATTTGTTTATATAATTTAAAATAAACTCAAATTTAATAATAATATATAAAAACAAATTTATGAAAAAGAATATAAGAAAACAAAAGGAAATCTAGAAAATCAAGAAAATCAAAGCTCGTAAATTTTTTTCTTTCCTTTTTTTTGAATTTTTTTCTTTTTCAAAAAAAAAAAAAAATATTATTTCAACTTGATAAAAATAAATAAATAAATAACCTAGAAAATCAAAGCCCATAAATTGAAAAGGGACAAAAATTAAAATTTAAGAAAAAAGAAAAAAGAAAAAAGAAAGAAAGAAAAATATATTTAAAAAAAATTCCCTTTTTTGAATTTTTTCCTTTTGTTTTCTTTTTTTCTTTTTCTTTTTCATAAATATGCTCTCTTATATTATTATTAAATACGATTTTATTTTAAATTATATATATGAGTTTATTTTAAATTATATAAATTGATTTAAATTATTTTAAATAAATTATGTAACTATATATACATTTAAATCAAAAATTTCCAATAATGTGCAAGAGTAGCTCGGTTGGTTAAGAGCAAACCACAAGGTTGAAGGTTCAATCACTGATGGGGGTGTTTAAATTTTTTTAATTAATGTTCAAAGGTATTTTGGATGGAAAACTTGACAGAAGAGGTAAAATGACCAATATTTTGGGTTTTAGGGGGTTGACTGGTCATTATTGAAACTAGAGGGACTAGTTTATATAATATGGCAAACCTCGGGGGGGTTGGGGAATGATTAGGGGTAAAGTTGTCTTTTCATTTTCAATTTTAACGGTCAACGTGATTTTGGACGGAAAAGCTAATGAAAGAGGCAAAACTTTGAATATTTTGGTTTTGAAGGGGAAGACCGGCTATTTCTGAAACTAGAGGGGGTAAAGTCAGAATATGGAAAACTACAGGCGATTTCCCTTAGCCTATGTTTGGTAAGGAGGAAAAGGGAGAGGAAAGAAAGGGGTGGAGGGAAAAGTGGAGGGAAAAGGGAGAAGTGTGTGTTTGGTATAGAGAGAAAAATGGAGGGAAAAGAAAAGTGGAAGGAAAAATGGAAAGAAAAATGGGTGTGGGACACACAATTTTCTTTCCTCCCAAAAGTGGGAGGAAAATGGAGGGAAAGAAAGAGTAAAAAAAAGAAAAGGGGTCCACCAATTTGGTAAATTACAATTTTATCCAAAAAAATTAATATATAAAATATAATATAAGGGGTAAAATAGTAAAATTGATAAAATGATCTTTTCTTTCCTTCCTGTTTACCAAACAATAGGAGGGAAAATCATTTTCCTTACTTTCCCTTATATTTTCTATCCCTTTAAATCTTTCTAAATCTTTTTCATCCTTCTTATTTTCTTTCCTCTGTACTAAAACGGAGCCTTAATGGTATAGTTAAAGTTTATGTATTTGTCATTTTTCTGACTTGTGAGTTTTGATTTGAGTGAGTGAAACCCCCACAAGTCTTTATTATCTTTATTATTTATTTATAACGGATCTGGCCAAAACCATTTCCAGCGATTATTCATTATTATGTCTCTAGTACTCTCCACAGTTAAATCAGATATAATTACGAATTTATGACTCTTCTGTTCACGCCCATGACTTTCTCTTCTTATTTTCAAACACACATGACACATGGCCCCCCTAAATTTCTTCTTCATCAACTCCATTAAAAGTGCAATCAAGTGAGTCAAGTTCTTCTTCACTTCACTAATCACTACACACTCTCTTTCTCTCTCTCTAAAAAAACGAAAATGGTGCATCAGGGAAGAGGCAGTGCAATGTTAGCGACGGTGCTTGTAAGCTTGTTGGCGGTCCAATTGGAGGTGGCTCAAGCAGCAACCTACACTGTGGGTGGTGCTGGAGGTTGGACGTTCAACGTTGTTGGCTGGACCAAAGGAAAACAATTCAAGGCTGGTGATGTACTCGGTGAGCATCTGTTTTACTTATATAATCTCTCTTATTTATCTAAACATTTTTTAGTCTTTTTATACGGAGAGTAACGCTACACGCCTACACCTCCAAGTCTCCAACCTTTTGTATTTCACTTTGACCCCGATTAATAATGTGATGTCATTTGATAAATCGATTCAGTTGCCACGTTTCATGCGAGTCTAATAGCTATATCATTAACGAGGATATACAAATTTGGGGTGTCTAACATCACTTAGAATTGTCCAGATGAGTTAAAATCTAAATTTTTTATTTTAGTTTTCTGTGAATTATTTATATTAGAAATCAATTCTGAGGCAAAAAATTCACTAATTAAAAAGATAAAATATTGCAATGTTTAAACTCCAATTCAATGATTAAGATTTGAGTTTCGTTTGAAATTAAAGTTAGAGGTTATGATTTGATTAGATAATAACTTCATAGGAAACTAGGGAAAATAACACTATTTTTACGTGGACTTTTAAGAGTAAATATAGTGTAATAAGTTGAGTTTAAATGGCACTTACGGATAAAAATATCCTCGTCTCTTTCTTTTATTATGTTTTTACCATATTAGGGGTATTTTTTTTTTTTTTCAAAAACCTCCATTGATGGAGAGCTAATGAAGGTCCTCTATTAATGGAGATGGATGAAGAAGATGAACACAAAAATATTGAAAATTTTCATTTTACCCAATAAATCTCAAAAATTATAAATATACCTAATAAATCTCAAAAACTTCAAAACAAGTCTTGGAAATTACAAATAAGTCTCATACATATAAAATAAGTCTCAGAAACATGAAAATAAGTCTCGGAAAAAAATACGAGACTTATTTTTATGAGTGTGTTTTAACGGTATTTTTGTCAAATCCATATTTTAGATGCTATTAAAACTTAAGTTATTAATTAATTTGTGATAGTCTTAAAACTCACTTTTTAAAGAGCGTTATTAAATTTTCGAGCCCTATAGCATTACTTTTACTAAGATTACAACTGATTATATGATTGGGGATGTTCAAATAAAATTAGCTAGCTAGGTTCAATCATGCCATTTTTTTTAACATAGAGATCATGAAACACTTTGTCTTTATACATTCAACTTATCCCAAAAATCATAGTATATAGTTAGGATCTACGAGGATACTTTTCCAGAACACATTCATGAATTTTTATTTTTATTTTTTGATAATATCACCCATGGCCTGTGATATGACGATTCGATCTGGGACATTGCCAGACAATAGTTTCATTAATTACTAATAGCTAATTATATATATAGTACATGATTTGGGTCGAAATATTGCAGTATTCAACTACAGCCCAGCAATCCACAACGTTGTAGCTGTAAACAATGTTGGTTACAAAGCTTGCTTAACTCCAAAAGGTGCCAAAGTGTACAAAACAGGAAAGGATCAAATCAAGCTTTCAAAGGGATCAAATTTCTTCATCTGCAATTTCGGTGGTCACTGTGAGTCTGGCATGAAAATAGCCATCACTGCTATGTGAATGTAAAATCTACTAGTGTTTGCATGTCATCAGCCAAATGTTTTGTGTGAGAGACACATAATAGTTGTGGGTGTGGCCCTCTTAATTTTACTAAATAAAGTGTTGGGTGAATATATGCTATTATTATGAGTCTTGGCTTCATTTCGGTTCAAAGCAATGACCTGTTTTACCAAAATAAAATTTCAAAAAGCATATCCAAATGACGTGACGTGACTTTTAAATTTTAATTGCAGACTATTTATATAAGGGTTTTGTCTATATAGCACCGATATGGATACGGATACGAATAAGACTAGGCATGGTCTGGTTTGGTTTGGTTTTAACTGGAACTAGATCAAACCAAAAATTTCGATTTTTTTTTTTTTTTTTTTTAAATATAGGATCAGTTTGGACCAATCTCCTTTTTAGACCAGACCATACCAAATTACATTGGTTTGATTCGGTCTAATTCGGTCTAACGGTTCTTGACTTGAAATTTTCTTTTTTAATTTTTATGCAATTTAAAATTTATATCAAATGGTCCATCATTTAAAAGAAATATATGGTATGATGAGTTATTAACCAATTCATATATACAATATAAATCAAATAAAATATATTCAAATATAAAAATTCAAATTCAAATATCTTTTAAGACCAAATAAAGTAATAAAATGAATAGATTATTGGTGGTTTTAATAAAACAAATATGAAATAATAAATTAGGGTTTTCACTTTTAACTCTCAATTTTAAAGTTTTTGGTGTGATATGTAATAGAATAAAAATGTGTGCTAAAAGTATTCAGTTTACGGTTCAGTCCGGGTTTGATAAGCTTGGACCATAGACCAGACCGGACCATACGGTTTTTTTATTAAAAAACCGTACGGTTTTTTTAAAAGTAAAAAACCGGTTGGTTTGATTTGGTCTGGTTCAATAGTTTTGGGCTTTTTTGCCCACCCCTAGATACGAGGATACGATAAACAGGGTCGGCCCTAGGGCTAAGGGTAGGCCCATGAGGCAACTACCTAAGACCCTCAATTGCAAAGGGCCCCTAAATTTCAAATTTTCAGTTTGAAAAATAAAAATTGTTTTTTCTTTTTTAAAAAAGGCCAACCAGTTCAATACAATAAATTTACCACCCAAAAAAAAAAAAAAACCTACTAAGAACACAATTATAATTATTAAAACTAACAACAGCACATTAAATTCCTTTACCAGGCATTCAAAAGACAAATTGAAATCAAATTTAGGGTTCTTGAGAAATCTCTTGATAAGAAAATTCTGACACGAAATCTCAAAAATTGCGTAATTCGCTTATAAAATAGTTGAATTCGTTGTTGTTTAAAAGGTAATTGAATTTAACACTTCTTTTCCTTCTTTTTTTTTTTTTTTTTTTTCAAAATACCTCTTTTCGTTTGTCTTTTCTTGTTAGTTAGAATTTTGCTTGCTAGAGTTTGAATTTTGACACAGAGTTCGAATTTTGTGTCTGAATTTATAGCATATCTATTTTTTTTCCTTTCAAATTGAATTGAAAGACCGAAAGAGTTGAAATAAAAATTTTATTTCAATGACTTTTTATTTGTTATTTTGTTGTGTTATAGTGTTGATTTTGAATTAATTTTATAAGTATTTACTAGAGAAAAGAAAAATCAAGTAAACATACGTGGAGGATCGAGAGCCTCAATTTTATATTTCTCCTCGGGCCCCCAAAATCATAGGACCGGCCCTGACGATAAGAGGATATGGTCAATCTCAAAAAGTATTATAGTCGGTCAACATGATCTAGTTGACTTACTTATATTTCTTTTCTTTTCTTTTTTAATAAGACTTAGGGCCAGTTTGGTATTACTGTAACTTTTATAATAATCACTGTTAGTTGTGCTGAAGAAATAATCAGCTGTGAAGTTAATCAGCAGATGTTTGATTAATTATACTTTTAAAACTACTGTATAGCTCAAAAACAGTATACATATGTTTGGTAATTTTATTTTAAAAGTGCTGAAATTAGTTACAATGACTAAAATAAACATGATTTTAGAACCTTATTTTATTATTTTCATTAATTATATATATTAAATCAATATTTAAGTAGAATATTTAAATTAGAAAAAAAAATTCCATAAGAATAATAAAAATATTTTATAAATATTTTATAAATCAAATCAATATTTAATTAGAATCTTTAATTTTAAGATGAAATAAGGAATATAAATTATTTTAATTTAATTTCATAAGTATAATAATGATATTTTAAAAGATTCATTAAATGATGAAATAGATTATTCCATAATCACTTTCAAAAAGTAACCCTTCACCTACTTCTCAAAATCTCAAAACTTGTCAGATTATCAATTAATCACTTTTGGAAGTTTTACCAAATATTATTTTATGTCAAAATTATGAAATAATCTGATTTTAATTTCTCAAAAGCAATACCAAACTTACCCTTACTTATATTTCAAAATGGGGTTTCAAATAGAAATTTAAATAAATATGAATGAAAGTAGACATCATGCTCGTATAGAATAGCTTTTACTTTTGGCTTTTGGCAGTAGAAGAAGAGAAGTAAAAGCCTAAACTTTTCAATTACAGTTTGTAATGGAAAAAGCAAATAAACGCAATAAATAACACTAGATTTTTGAAAACCCTATGGCATGCAAAAACCACGGTTGTCGTATCGACATGAAAAGAAAATGTTCACTATGTGTAGAAAAGGATTATAAATTACAAAAAGTCTCTCTAATGTTGTATCATCCTATCCCCTTTGGCTTTTGCTGATTACATGTATTTATCTGGAAATTAAAGTGTTGCCCTAATCCATGTCGTGCAAGCAAAGGCTTTGATAAGATGGTATCTTGGTGATTCGCTTATATTTGGGGGATCCATTTTCCTTGTATTGATTATCTTCTGGATCTTCGAGTTTATTATCGAATTCGTTAATTGCTTGATTAACGGTGATTGTCTTTATCGATTTTGGCCAGGATTTTACGGGAGATGCGAAGAATCCTAGTTATAGTGATTTTGGGGATATTTTCGTGTTCATAATGTGATCAACAAGTTGGTATCAATTCACCGCCTAGGATTACTTTGGTGATCTAGTCCTAAGTGGGAGAACTACTTTTCGTCTTTGAACTTGTCGATGCTTCGTGCACCCTGTCGATTAGGCTTAGTTTGATGGTATGGAGACCTGATTCCTTGAATTCCACTTTTATGCTGACGTGTCAGGTTGACTAAGATTTCCCTAAACAACTACAAACCCGATTGTGGCAAAGACAATCGGTGAACCCTAACATAAATTACGTCAAGAGGATTGCACTTGAGAAGCATTATATATATATATATATACACACAGATTCCCGTTCACATTAGTATACACCGATGTAACTACATTAGTACCAATACATGTGGACCACTGATTATGGAGAAGTTTTGACAAGTGCATACACTTTGAGTCAAATTATATAAATCTAATGGTCCACATCCAACGCATTGATACATTGATGAAATTATATCAATGCGCACTGACTTGAACATTTATATGTGTGTGTGTATATATATGTATATTATGTCTAGCCCCCCTCATTGTATTATAGTCAACACCTTTTATTTTCCTTTTCTTATCTTTTTTTTTTTAAAAAAAAAAAAAAACATTTTCTTTCCTCAATTTACAAACACAAATTAAATAAAAAGAAAAAAAATTGTAGTAACCATTAAAAAAAAAAAAAAAACACTAAAAACAAGAGTTAGAATCATTAATGAATTGTAGAAATTCCTCTCTACTTAATTTGTAGCTATCAAATAGCAATAACAACAAAAAAATTAGTTTGACGATCTTCATCACTATTCAGTATTCACTACCTCTTTTTTATAAAACTAGGTTTAGAGGCACATGCAAGGCAAGTGCTTCTCAATACAAGTCACTTCAAATAAGTAACTACTCTCACATTGCCTCATATATATAGAGAGAGAGAGAGAAATGTGGACCACTTTGGTTTTTTATTTTTTTGGATGTTTTTAGTCCATCTTAAGTTCAGTGTTAAGTTCATCAGAAGGCCCCCTGTGCAACCCACTTACAGTATAAGCCAAGATTGAGCACAGACTGGAGCCCAAAATAAAGACCAATTGAGACCTGATCAGTAGCTGCAGTCAACCAAAGTCAGCATAAAAATCAAACGGTGCGTTTTGACAGATATGTGAAGTTATCAGATAAGAAGATGAGTCAATATTGCTGAAGTGGCAAGTTTCTATTGGCTCTGATGGATTATACACCTGGATGATAAAACTATATAATAGGAAAGAGAGTGTGAACTGATTCATTATGCTCATTATCTGAAAATTGTTCCAGGGTTTCTATAATCTCTCTCTCTCTCTCTCTCTCAAAAGTTCCTCAAGTGTTCTTGAGTGATTTTTTGTTGATTTCATGCAAAATCATTATTGTAAAGTGAGATCAGAGTGTTTGATTGTATTCTTGGTTGTGAGATAGTGTTGTTGACTACCTTTTACTCACTGAAAGTGAGTAGTTTGGGTTCGACTGTTAGTGTTGTAAGATTATGTGTAAAATTGATTTTGAAACTCTTGAAAGTGAGTAGTTTGGGTTCAATTGTTAGTAGTGTTGGATTATTAAAGATAGAACATGTGTTTGGATCTCTGTGTATTGAGTTCACAGAGGTTACAACAGTTTTTTTTTTTTTTTTCATTTGAGGTTTTTGATTTTAAAGATCAGGTATGTTTTATTTCTTTTTGAGGTTATTTTGTGTTGCTTGCATGTGGGTTTTGAATTAACAATTTGAGTTTTGTTGCTTATCTTTTTTGAGAAACGTTTTTCTTTGCTCTACAAGGATTCAATTGATCTTGTACCCTTTCTTTTACTCTTCAAATTCTTTGCTCGTTCTTGAATAAAAGTTTGACCTAGCTAAAACATCCATACCCATCAAACAAAAACATTCTCTCAACTGCACTCTCTTTTTCTCTCTGCAAAACTTGGTGAATCCAAGTGTTCTTTGTGATCTTTGTGATATTTGTTAGATAGGAGTATTTGTGAGAGTGATTTGTGAAAGGTTTGTTGTAATCGAGGAGTGATTTGTGAGTATATACTCTGTTGTTAGGCTAAGAGATTTCTTTGTTGATCTTTGCACAAGATCGAGAGAGGCTTTAGGTTTGGGTTTTGTTGTGTTGAGAGATTGTATATCTCTGGTTGATTTTCTAAGCTTGTAATTGGTTATCAGTTGTTGCTCTAGCTTGTAACGAATTCGTATATAGTGAAGAGAGTTTTTCTCTGTGAAGACTCAACATGGATGTAGGCCCCATTTTGACCGAAACACAATAATCCTCTGTGTTCTTCTTCTCTTCTCTAACTCTTCTTTTCTTGTTCTGTATTTGCTTTGTTACCTGTTGATCTTTGTTTTTGTTATTCCTTATTTGCATCACTGATCAATTTTATATTGTTTGGTTGCTTATTCTAGTACTGCTATTCTTTTGCTCGTATTGTAAGGCATCACTTACAGATTGTATTTTGTTATTTCTTTCTTCTTCTATTTTTTTGTTAATCTCATGATTTTAATTCTCTGATTACATGTGATAGGCCTAAATAGTTGGTACTACTTTGATTGGTATATTTATGTTTGTTCTTGTAAGAATCTGATATTGAATTTTGGTACTGTCAATATTGCTATAATATTATGTTCTTGTTGCAATAAAATATTCATAGGTTTCTTGTGAATGATTTTGGTACAGATTTTATTTTGTTATTGCTACTGTAAGAGTTTTTGCAGGTTGTTTTAGGTAAGAACAATAAGTTGTGTAAGGTCAGTTCTTGACCAGAAACTCAACAGGCCGCCACTTCATTGGTTAGCTTCATCTGATACTTTGAGGATGACTTAAGAATGCTCAGATGCTCTCTATATAGGGCTGTTCAAGAAATATACAAAGCCAGTAAGCCTCGCATTTGCAAAAACTCTGTATCAATATCACTAATTTCAATATTGGGATTTTGAGTTTTGAGTAGTGAATGTAATTGAAAGGTTTAGATGTTAAATTTGGATTTGGCAAGGGATGCAGAGAAGAAGAAGTATCTAGATTTGGCAGAGTAGAATCTAGATTTTAACAACCACCACAAAATCTACAAACATTATCTGCATGATATATGCATCGGTGCCTCGTATGTAAGCAGCCACATAGTCCCTGTGAATTGTGATGCATGCATGGTGACAAGTGGAATTAGGAATGGCAATGGGGCGGGTTCGGACGGGTTTGGTAAAATTCAAACCCAAACCTGCGAAATTTTGTGTCTACCAAACCCCCCCGCGAATCCATAAAAATAAACGGGTTCGGGTTCAGGTTTTGCCCGCGGGTTTAAGGGACACCCAAACCCACCCACGAACCCGTGAAACAAGCGGGTCCAAGGGTAAAACCCGCGAACCTATGAACCCACCAATTATTATTATTTTTTTGAAAATTATTTCTATATTATTTAAATATATGAAATATTATAATTTTAAAGAATAAAAACACTTAATAGATTGAAATGTTTACATTTTATTCTCTATATAATTAAAAAGTTTTTATTGGAGTTTAAATTTAAAATATTTAAAATAATAAAATATTATATAATTTTTATTTTTCGTGGGTACGCGGGTTCGGGTATGGATTTTTTTCCAAATCCATACCCAAACCCAAACCCATGACGGTTACAATTTTCAAACCCAAACCCACCCACAGGTACACTTATCTCGACCCAAACCCTCTTTAAGTGGGTTGGGTTCGGGCGGGTCCTATGAGTTCGGGTTTAATTGCCATCACTAGGTGGAATCACAACACCGATTACATGTTTACCCTCCTTTCCTTTACGGTTCATACACTATTTTGGATAGTTTGAGAATACTTTTAAGAATATAAATGTCTTCTTGTTTTTAAACATTAAAAAAAAAAAAAAAATTAGTAAAGTTGATACAGTATTGAAGTTTGCTTCAAAAATTAAAAGATGTGTAAAAAGGTAAAATGGTAAATTACATGTCAGATTTCACCAAATTTCACATAGAGAAAGACATTTTTACCCTTTTACTTAATATTGATGTGTCTTTTGTATACTATTTGTACGAAAAAAAATATATCATTTTAGAATTCTCTAAGGGTATAAATGTCATTTTACCGTGTTAATAATTGTAAATAAAATAAAATAATGAAATATCATATATATTCTTTATTTTCTATAGATTATCTACAGGTATATTGAGTATTCTAAGTAATTTAAAATTACATTTGGGATATAAATAGAATATGAAGTTACAACAAATGCACAACAAAATATAAAAGGTTAAAAGTCCGCTCAACTCACTCTTTTTATATAGAGTCTATAGAAATAATAATATATATTTTTTTGTGTTTTAAAGTTACTACTGTTTTTTTTTCTTTTTATTTAATTTGTTTTGTAAAAAAAAAAATAAATAAATAAAAGGATAAGCCAAAGAAAAGGATAAGCATTTTGTTGTTGTCGATTTTTGGTCAGTCTAGTCAACAACACGTTGGCAGATCGGCGCCTAGATCAACCAATGTGGTGTGATTAGGAAGTCTTTATAGTATGTGTACGAGTTGATGAGATACGTAACATAAAAAAGAAAAGGATAAACAACAAAAAAGACACCAGGATTTGTACGTGGAAGACCCTGACGCAGGGAAAAAACCTGGTCATCGTAACGACAGAGAAAGAAAAAATGTTCACTATGTAAAAATTGTTACAATTTCCAAGTGATGTTGTGGTTGTGGTGCCTCACGTTTATTTGCTTGATACATGTGCTTATATAGGGACTAGGGTTCTACCCTAGTTCTTGTCGTGCAAGCAAAGATTATGATTAGGCAAGATCCTAGAAGGATCATATTTCATGTGTTGAGCTGACGTGGCATGACGTCATTGATTTCATGAATTTTTGTCGTTGATTTCATGAATTTTGGGCTCTAAGCCGATGTTTAAGCCAAATAAAAATTACCCCAAACACATATTGAATAACAATCATTAGATTAATTTAAGGGCTTTCATTAAAAGGTGTTGATCGTAATACAATAAAGGAGTGCTAAATAAATATATATATATATATATATATATCTTGTAAGTGAGTTGCTATGATCTTGCCAAAAAAGGTATGATCACAATTGGTGTACTAAAAAAACGTACCTTTGTGAGAGCTAGGGTTGGCTAGCCCCCCTAAAATAAATTAAAGTATTTTTTTTTTCTTTCCAAATCAAAGCAAAAGATAAAATGTTTTTGAATTTAATGGATTCAAATATTTATTATGTTTAAAAATTTTAGGATTGATATAATTTTAATCACGATATTTTTATAAATTTTTTTAACAAATTTCATGGTTTTCTACATTGAAAGAAAGATTGTTGATTCTATTGATTCAAATTTCATAGTGATAAGTTTGATTTTTTGAAAAATTGTAAGATACAACTATTTTTTTATACTATTTTTTGAAAAATAGTTAGTGTTTAAGTATTTGCGTTCCCATGTTTCTTTTTAAATAATTTTTGATTTAAAAAAAAATGTTATCGTATTTATTTAAAATATATATTTTAGAGGTAAGCTTTTAGAGGTAAGCTTAATTTGATATGTGCTACCGACTAGATATATCTTTATTCTTAATTAATAAATTTTCTCGTATTGTCAATATTCGGTTAAAAAAAAATTATTCTGGCATACCTTAGTGTTTAATTTTGGTAATTTTTCTGAGATTTTTTGTATAGATGTTAAGATCAACGAGATGCAAATTGGGAAAAAATTTGAAAATTTTCGTATCTAAAAGCTATTTTTCTTTCCACCTTTCATATGTTTCCCCATTTTTTAAATGGTTTCCCATATATAGGAGAATTCTCTAGTACAAACCTTTTATGTTCAAACCACTCACACTCTGATGAAATGTAATGAATTTTGATGAAATTTTTTGCATGCATGATAAGAAAAATGAAATTTATTGATAGAAAAAATTTCAAAATTTTACAAATTTGAAAACTATTTTTTCTAAATTTTTTTAATTTTTTTTTTTTAAGTATTATACTATGAATTAAATTTGGGGTTTTGGGGGAAGGGAGATAACTCGAATCTACAACCTCATTGTACAGGTGTGAGAGGGGTTTACCATCGGACCAACCTCATCTCATTTAAATTTTTAAAGTTAAAACGTAGTAAAAATGGAAAGAAAATAGTTCTTGGATCCAAAAACCTTTTTATGGATCACAACCCAGTTTGAATTGAGGAAAAAGTTATGGCCTCCGCAATATGGACGTTCTGCAAAGACTCTTTTCCAAACTTCTCTAAAATAACCATTTTATCTTCAATCTTCGCTCAATAGCTAATTTCTACACAAACCCGACAAACACGTTAAATCGTCTAATTTCATACAAGAAAGTAACATAAATCGTCTAATTTCATTCAACAAATTAAATTATTATCAAATTTATTGAATAAATAGCTTGCAGTACACGTTTAAGACACAAAGAATCGACCCCTTTTGACAATGACGAAATTAAAGAATTCACTATCCCCACCCATTGGAATGATTTGAAATAATACAACATAGCAATGACAAAAATGATAACTGAGAGAATTTATTTAACCAAGTGAATAAGTGATGCAGAGATCAGTCCTCACTTCAGGTTTAAGCCTTTCCACCAAAAGAGGTGTTCTTGTTGGGTTCAAAAACATATTTAATCAGTGATTCCTTGATGGACAGCAACTCAGGAAATTCCTCCTTCAGCTTAGATGCATCCATTTCATTGTTGCTTCGAGGGGCAACAATAACTTTTGCTTGTTCTTCGAGTGTGAAATTAACCCACTTGAAATCAGGGTCGATATATGCCTTGTACATCTCCAGGATTTCATTGTGACTCACAACACCAGGATTTGTGAAGTTCCATATGCCGCGCAAATTCCTTTTCGCCATCTCAACTGAAATGGGTAAAAGCTCATCCAAGATAGTCATGCTGTTAGGAATATCGACCACCTTGTTGTATCGTGAAATCTTTGTGATGAAGTTACGCGGATTGCTTAGATCAGATGATATAGGCATTCGTACTCTGAGGGTACAAACATTGTCATATTCCTTCAAAAGCTCTTCAACCTAGTACATAAATCAATAATAATATTTTAGTCAGCAGTGAATTCAAACTAGAGAACATAATCAAAAAAAAAAAAAAAGTGGATATCAAGTTACCATAGCTTTGGTTTTCGAATAGAAAGAACCGGTGAAATTGGGTTTGTCTTCCTCCTTGAATCCAATTCCTGAACCTAATGGATGTTCAGCATCATACTCAAAAATACAACCAGTTGCATAGTTCATCATAAGCAGATTGTGCTCTCTGCAAACGTCTGCTAAGGTCAATGTACCAACAACATTGGTGCGGATTGTCTCTGGCATGTGAGTTTCACACCAGTCCACATTGGGTCTGCCAGTCACTCCAGCTGCATTGAAAACATGAGTTGGATTCACATTTCGGATATCTGCCAAGAGTTGTGATCGGTCCTGTAAACGCCCATTTCCATACTCAAAGGGTATCCCTTGCTTTTCACAAATCTTCCCAAGAAGGCCGCCTATCCAACCTGTTCTACCATAGATCAAGAACTTCAAGGGAGGCTTCTGAGCAGAGGATTTGTTCTTTGGAGCAGGGACCGCCATTTGGCTCTGACTAAAACTATTTGTCGTAAGCAAGGAAGCAGAATTGTTAGTATCAGGCGCATCAAATTTTCTCTCAATACCAGGCACCATCAACATTCTTGGATGAGGGAGTAGTGCACCAGAAACATCACCCCACCATTCAGGATTGCTAACGTACCATTGGAGTGTCTTTTTAAGACCCTCCTCCCATGTAGTCCGTTCAAACCACCCTAAGGTTTTCAACTTTTGGTCATCCAAGAAATACCTCTGGTCATTAAAAGGTCTGTTCTCCACAAACTTAATCTGCACATCTGGGTTTAAAGAGAAAAGTTTGCAGATATCCCTGGCCACATCAATCACTCTCCTTTCCTTCTTCGTCCCAATGTTGTATACGTGGCCTACTTCACCTTTGTGGAGAATCGTTTCAAATGCCTCAGCAACATCCTCACAGTAGAGATAACTCCGCACATTTGATCCATCCCCATGAATGGGAAGAGGCTTTCCTTTCATTGCCAGGAGAATGAATTTTGGAATCAACTTTTCCGGAAACTGATTTAGCCCATAAACATTGTTTCCTCTTGTAGTAATCACAGGTAAACCATATGAGCGCGCATAAGCCATGACAAGCATTTCCGCCCCAGCTTTGGTGGCAGAATATGGGTTTGTTGGAAGGAGCTGAGATGCCTCATGGTTTCCCACAACAGCATCCTCATCAGTCTCCCCGTAAACCTCATCTGTGCTTACATGTATGAACCTCTTGATTTGACCTGTGTTTTTGCAAGCTTCCAGAAGAACATGAGTGCCATAAATGTTGTTATTAGTGAATTCAAAGCTGTTGCCAAAAGAATTGTCAACATGGGTCTGGGCTGCAAAGTGCATAATGGTATCAACATTCTCGGTGAGAAGAATGTAATTGACCAAGTCAGCACTGGTAATATCTCCTTTGATGAACTTAAATTTGGGAGATGATTGAGAAGGGTTGAGGTTCTTGAGGTTAGAACAGTAATCAAGCTTGTCAAGGACAACAATCTTGTAGTTTGGGTAGTTTCGAACGAGCCTATTGCACACATGAGATGCTATGAAGCCAGCAGCTCCAGTAATGAGGATGCTCTTTGGTGTGTATGTAGTAGCCATCCAAACAACTTCTGCATGATCCAACAACAACAAAAACATGATTTACATGACGAAAAAAAGAAAAAGAAAAAAAAAAGTAGAACAATGAAGTACTAATTCTCCCGAAACTAAAAGTATTTTTGATAACCCAGAAATCCCCTAAACCTGCTTAGCAAAGTCAAGTTTGAAACTATGACCCCGCTGAATCCTACAATCTTTGAGAAACAGGGAACTATGGCATTTGGCCATATAAGTACCCTAGGGGATTAAAAACCCAAACCTTCTGGAATCAAACCACAGATTTAACCATTCTACGAACCCCTCGTAGATGGTAAGATTCAGAATGCAAGAAATAGTAAAGCTAATTACTTATAAAACAACATATTCTCTCTAGATGAAATGCATATAATATCATAACAGAAGCAAGCCATGGAACATTAACTATCAAATAAAGACCATGATTTTCAACTTTGTCAGAAAACAGAACCTACCCTTCTCCTTGTAATTTGAATGCTTTAATAACTACCAGATCTGTTCAAAATTTGGCAAGCAACACTCAAATGTAAACCCATATTTTTGAATCCTTGAATTATACCCAGATGAAACTACCCAGAGTGAACACCACCCATTTGTGAATAAAATGCAACAGTGAAAACATGATTCAAAAGCATTAAAAAAGGAAAAGTAATATTATAATACATTGCACAATTGAAAAATAAAAGAGAAAGAGAGAGAGAGAGATTAGAGTAGCTTACATGAGAGAATTGGTTCAACTTTTTTTTTTCTTTGCTCTTGCTGAAATTGTGAGGAGGGAAAGTAGTCGAAGTGTGGTATTTATAAATACGCATTCCTTATTTCCTTTAGCTTCAATTTCTCCTAATACTTTTTAAAATAGTAATAATAATAAAATTATTATTTACATTATTATTTTGTTGGACCACTTTTTTGATGACCCATGTCATCGTCATCCAACTAATGCCAAAAATTCAGGATACGGGTCTCTTTCCTTGCCAAAAACATGCTGATTTGGATCAAACTTTTAAAGTTTAATTTTCTTTTTTCTTAAAAAAAAAAAGACCTGATTTTCTTTAATCAAAAAATATATATTATAGCGATGATTCCATGAACAAATTATCATTAGGGTCATTTGATAATATTTACTGTTCCTATTTTCTATTTTATCAATTTTCATTCGAAAATAATAAATTAATTTTTAAATATATTTTTTTAAGAACTAATAACATATTTTGTATCGAAAATGGAAAATATTATTTAAAAATTATATAATATGTATTTGGTAAAATTATTTTTAAAACGTATTTTCAACATATCATAAAAGTAAAATTAATATCAAATATAGTTAATGTAATTATATAGATATATATTCTTATATTTTTAATTAACAGAATCCAAATTAAATTTATTTAAATTTGTATTTTCATATTTTCAATAAATATTATGATAAAGAAATAATATATATTTATTAAAAATGAATTTATTTTTTAAAAAAGAAAGAATAATAAAAGTATATTTCAATGATTAAAAAAAAACATGGAATCTAAATATTTATATAACTTTTAAATATTTAAAAGCTTTAATAAATAAATAAAAATTGAAAAATTAATATAAAATTAAAATAAATAAATAAATAAAATAAAAATAAAAGACATTCATCTAGAGGTTCTCACCGGGGCCGACCTGGGTCAGTGCAAGCTGGACCCTTTCCAAATTTTTTTTTATTTTACGAACAAAATTACTTTATTAATTAAAATATGGTTTTATGTCTAAAAGTTTATGCTTTAAACAAATTGGTTCAAATATTGTTTTAAAAAAAAATAGGTCCAAAACTACTTCGTATTAGTTATTAGATTAGATTTTAGCTTTTAACCTCATAAATTTGTGTCTTAAATAAAGGGGTCCGAAATATTTTTTTTAAAAATAGACCCAATGAAAATAAAACAAATTTTTTTCACCCTATCCCCTAAGCTTCTAAAATGTAATGGCCGGCCCTGGTTCTCACATGTCATGACTAGCTAAAACCAAAAATAAAAGTGCAAAACAAATAAATAAGAAAAAATGGTTTCAGTTTTTCTCATTTTATTTCTAAAACATGACTAACAAACACTTCAACGCCATTTTTTGTTTCGGAAAACAGAAAACGTATTTTTAAAATGATAACAAACTAGACTTTAATTTTTTACATGCAATTTCGTATAGAGATCATCTTATTTTTATTTTATTTTATTTTTACACTACCTAGATCAGATATTTTTTTTAAAAGCTTTTTACTATCGGTAGAATTCGAGTAATTGACTTTTTAATCTACTAGTTGAACTATGTCCCTAGGACCTAATTTAATTTCTTGAAAATGCATTTACTTAAGTCATAATTATTATGATCACATAATGGACATGGATTTATATCTAAAATTGACTTGGGGTGAGGACCATTTGCATGTTAAAAATTCATGACGTGGATTTCTACAAGGAGCCTAACGCTAATTCTTATTGGTTCAGTGGTTAAGTACTTAAATCACTTACACCCACACCACAAGATTATGGGTTCAAGTCTCTCCCCTACCTCTAAAAAAAATAAAAAATTATAGTAATATTTCAAAACAAAAAATTTATCCCAAGAAATGGTCGGTTAATCCAACAAACTGTTTTACCAACCCTAATTGTACATTAATTCATAATGACTCTATGATTAAAAAGATGAAAATGGAAGGAATTGGGAATGGATACCCCAATTTTCATCCCCATATCCATTTGAGATGGAGAATCTCACGTCCGTATTCATCCCGGTTTGTAATAAGTAGGCAGGAAAGATACAAGATGGATTCGGAAAATCCTCAAATTGAGGTAGGGGCCTCATCTATGAACGCATTTAATAGAAAATGTTGATTTTTTTTTTTTTTTTAATATTTTATATGACAAAAATGTGATTAGCATTCATAATCCTATCTAGTTAATGTATATTCTAATGATAAAATATAATTATAGGCTGATGCATTAAACTAAGTTTGTGATGAAGATTATTACAGTCACTATCAATTATTCAAATATAAAATACGTTGGCAAAATACAGTCCAATATTTCCCATTTCGTGCAATTCCCAACTTCAACGTTTTCCAATAAAAGTAACGTCAGTTTCCATATATGTATCCTTTCACTTTTGCATTTTTCAGCACTCCTTATGAAAAATTGAAATTTAATAATTTACTTTTTAAGATTTCTAATATACCAAGATTAACCCTAAACATTAATGTCAAATTTAATTAAATTGTTTCTCTTTAAACTCACAAAATCAAAATATGTTAAAAGAATTCTAAATCAAACAAACTGTGGTATTTTTTATTTTATTTTTCAAGTAACTTTTTGAGGGGTGGATTTTATGTTAAAATAAAAAATAAAAATAAAAAATAAAAAACTGAAAATAAAAAGTGGAAATTACACAGAATGACCACAAAGATTAGTGGAAATTCTTTTTTAACCACAAACGAACTTTTATTTGTTTATAACCACTTTTTTGAGAAATTACAAGAAATCCCTCATATATAAACCCCCACATCAGCTCTCTCTCTCTTCTTTCTCTTTTTTTCTTTCTCTCTCTTCTGGTATCTCTCTCCCCGATCTCTCTCGCCGGCGGGCTTTGGAGGTTGCCGAGCGCCGACGACCTCCTGGGCTTCGCGGCAACCTCATCTTTCCCTTCCAGTTCTCTCTCGCTCGCTGGCTGTTGGGCGTCGTTGATTTAGCGACTAGGCGTGGTGGACAGGCGACGGGGGACCAGGTGTGGGCGCCGGCGACCTCCTCGCCGTCCGCTGCTGCTTCGTCAGCGACGGAATCGAACCCCCTTCGCCGGCGAGGTGATCTGCAGAAAAGGGAAACCAAAAAAAAAAAAAAAAAAAAAAAAAACCTAATGTTTTGAGGAAGAAGAAGAAATGTAAAATTTCAATTTAGTCCAAATTTCAAGTTTTGATATTTTAATTTAGGCCTAATTTCAAGTTTTGATATTTCAATTTAAGCCTGATTTCAAGTTTGAACATTTCATTTTACCCATGATTTCAAGTTTGCTTCGAGATTTAAAATAAAACGATTTTCAGGGGTACTCTGGTAATTTATGGACATACACTGAAAGTTTTTTAAAAAAGTGGTTATTAACAATTAAAGTTTCAAAAGTGGTTATTAAGGAAAGTTTATTGTTTTGAGTGGCTATTTCTAATTTTCTCTCAAATAAAAATGTGGTCTTCACACAGGAAAAACTTGTTACCTAAAAAAGACATTACATATTATTTAAAAGAAAATATACTTAAAAATTCAAAACACAAATAGGAGGCCAATGCTTAAGGGAATAGATTGCTCAAATTAAAACGCTCATATTTTTCCTCATTTGTTTTTCAACTTGCAGATGTAAAATTGGATTCTAGCACAGGATAGGTTAAAACTAGTACTACTGCCACATTATCAAATTTCGACACAAACAAGGTTTAAGATGTATTGCTACAATAAAGCTGAAGATCACAACAGAGATAAGGTAGGGATCAAAGTTTGAACAACAAAAGATGAATTTGTGGACTCAAGGTTCATAGAAGAATCTAGATAAGAAATTAAAATTTGATAAAAAGGGATCACAAAAAAATTTTAAGAAAAAAAATGCGACACACTCTACTTCAGGAAAGAATTAGATTCGAAAATGGGCAGAAAATGAACGAAACAGGATTTTTATTTTTTATATCTTTTCTTGTAATACATAGCTGAAATTTATAGCTAGTTTTCTAACAATATTCCCTTGATTTAAGGGCATTAATATACATCACTATCAAATGGATGGATGATATTTCTTCATTCTTCTAATCTGGTGATGTTATTTAATTGTTTTGTTCATCAGAGACTACTCAAGAGGGTATTGCCTTGTTATCTTGCTGACATGGAGATAATAATGAGTAGGTTCCCACACCATTCCCACACTGTTATGAATTTATTACTACTGGAACCTGAAGTTCCTAGATTTATTACTAGAACTTGAAGTTTTGAATTTATTATTATTAAACCTGAAGCTTCCAAATTTTTATTTATTAATACCAAAACCTGTAGTTCTGGATTTACTTTCTCGCATTTTATTTTTACGCAATTTACTTTTTCGCATTTATTTACTTTTACACGATTTATTTTCTCGCATTAATTTTTTTATACACTTTTATGTGATTGGCTATGCCAACCTACCAGAACCCGCAGTTCTGGATTTACTTTCTCGCATTTATTTATTTTTATGTTTTTATGAGATTGACTATATCAACCTATCAGAACCTGCAGTTCTGGATTTACTTTTTTCGCATTTATTATTACGCAATTTTTATTTAAACAATTTGGTTACCCATCAAGAACCTGAAGTTTATGGATTTATTTATCATTATCGAAACCTGAAGTTTCTGGATTTGTATAAATTATGTGTTGAGCCTAACTAGGTCAATCGTTAAATTTTTTGAATTTAAACCAAGCTCGGCTTGACCGACTAACCAGAATTTGAAGTTTCTGGATTTATCATTATAATATTTAAGTTGGCGCAATTTTACAAACTGATCAGAATCTGAAGTTCTAATTTTGAATACGAAGTATTGAATCTGAACTTGAAGTTCTTGAGTTTTGAACATGAAGTTCTAAACAGACTTGAAGCTTTGAATTCAATTTAAATTGTGATATTAAAACTTTTATGTCAAAGTTTATTAGAACTAGATATTCTGAATTAGATCAAGTTACGATTCTTTCATCTAGAAAGTCAATTTGTAATTTTTATTTAGAACCTAAATTTTTTTGAATTTTATGAACCTGCAGTTCATGGTCAAACAGGAAGTTCGAAAAATCAATATGATTCATGATTTTTTTTTTATAAAGTGATATATTTTCATATCTATATGTTTATATTTTTGATCACTCTATCTGATATGCACTTTTATTTATTTTTGTTTTGTTTTGTTTTGTGAATAGATATGTCTTTAAACGATAAGTTGAGTAATATTGAAAAACAAGAGACATGAGATATATGTCTGGCCGATAGTGCAACGACACATATGATTCTGCGAAATTAGAAATACTTTCTGAATTTGACCTTGCTCAAAGCAAATGTTAATACAATATCGAGTCCAACAAATCCGATAGAGGGCTTCGGTAGAGCCATGATATTGTTACCAAACGATACTAAAATATGTATCAGTGATGCTTTATATTTTAGTAGATCCAGAAGAAATCTACTTAGTTTCAAAGATATATGGTGTAATGGATATCACATAGAAACTATAAGTGATGAGAATATTGAGTATCTGTGCATTATTTCCTGTGCATTATTTCTCATAATTCAGACCAGAAGCTCATTATGGAAAAGCTGCGTGGTTTATCATCTGTATTATATTACACTCTTATAAGAGGTGTAGAAATTTATGCAGTTATGAACCAGAAGTTCCCAAATCCAAAAATATTTATGCTTTGGCATGACCGTCTTGGTCACCCGGGATCTACAATGATGCGTAGAATCATTGAAAATTCTCATAGGCATCCATTAAAGAACCAGAATATTCTTTTATCCCATGAAAATTTATGTACTGCATGTTCACAAGGGAAATTAGTAATAAAACCATCTCATTCTAAAGTTGGTTTTGAATCCCCATCATTCTTACAAAGGATTCAATGGGACATATGTGGACCTATTCATCTACCAAGTGGACCGTTCCGATATTTTATGGTCCTAGTTGACACATCCAGCAGATGGTCACACGTTTGCTTATTATCAACACGCAATGTTGCTTTTGCAAGATTACTCGCATAGATTATCAGGCTTCGGGCACATTTTCCCGATCATCCAATCAAATCAATCCGCCTTGATAATGCTGGTGAATATACTTCCAAGACATTTGATGAATATTGCAGATCAGTTGGGATTGATGTTGAGCATCCAGTTCCACATGTTCATACTCAGAATGGATTAGCAGAATCATTTATCAAGCGTCTCCAAGTAATTGCAAGAACTTTATTATTACGAACACAATTACCAATTTCTATTTGGGGACATGCTATTTTACATGCTGCTGCATTAATTCTTTTTCATCTCATTGCTTATCATCAATATTCTCCTGTGCAACTTGTATTTAGCCATCAACCAGATATTTCCCATCTGCGTACTTTTGACTGTGCAGTATATGTCTCAATTGCACATACAAATAGAACTAAAATGGGACCCCAACGGTGTTTGGGAATATATGTTGGTCTAGATTCACCATCAATTATTAGATATTTTGAACCTTTAACTGGTGATCTTTTTACTGCACGATTTGCTGATTGTCATTTCGATGAGGGAAATTTCCCATCATTAGGGAAAGGAAAAACTTCTCCTGAAGAGAAGCGTGAATTTTCTTGGAAAGTTCCTGGTTTAACTCATCTTGACCCATACACATCTCAATGTGATAATGAAGTACGCAAGATAGTTCATCTTCAAACAATAGCAAATCAGTTACCAGATGGATTTATAAATGCTACTAAGGTAACAAAATCACTCATCCCTGCTGTTAATGTACCAGCACGGGTGATTGTTCCAGAAGAACAATCTAAACAAATAATAGCAAAAGAATTATCTACTGTACGCCATAAGCATGGTAGGCCACTTGGTTCGAAAGATACTGTTCCCCGAATGAAGAAAATAAAATATCAGGATCATATTCCTGAAATGATAAATAAATCCACTTTCCCTGAATCAACTCCATAAGAGTTAGATGTCCCTGAAAGGACACAAGAGACCCCTGTAGAGAAAGGAATCTCTGAAGAGATACAAGAACATAGAAATGAGGAAATTTCTATAAATTATACAGGAGGAGTGTATAATCATGAAGAAACAATCATTGATGATATATTTTTGTACACAGTGGCTACTTAAATTTTAAATGATGATTATAAGCCTCATAATCTCAATGATTGTAGGCAAAGGTCTGACTGGCCTAAATGGAAAGAAGTAATTCAAGTAGAATTGGTTTCATTAATTAAACGTAAAGTATTTAGACCAATAGTCTAGACATTTGAAGACGTCAAACCTGTTGGATACAAATGGGTTTTTATACGGAAACGTAATGAGAAAAATGAAGTAGTGCGACATAAGACACGACTCGTAGCACAGGGTTTCTCACAGAGACCTGGTATTGATTTTGATGAGACATATTCACCAGTGATGGATACAATTACGTTTCGATTTCTGATAAGTTTGGCTGTCTCAGAAAGACTTGAAATGCGTCTTATGGACGTAGTAACTGCCTACCTATATGGCTTACTCGATTCAGATATTTATATGAAAATCCTTGAAGGATCTAGAATGCCAGAAGCATACAATTTGAGACCTTGCAATTTGTATTCAATTAAATTACAAAGGTCCTTGTATGGATTAAAGCAATCTGGGCGCATGTGGTACAACCACCTCAGTGAATATTTGATTAAAGAGGGATATATCAATAATCTCATGTGCCCATGTGTTTTCATAAAGAAATCAGAATCTGGATTTGCTATTATAGCAGTTTATGTTGATGATATGAATTTGATTGGAACTCCTTGAGAGCTCCTGAAAACTGCTGAATATTTGAAAAAGGAATTTGAAATGAAAGACCTGGGAAAGACAAAATATTGTCTCGGCCTATTGAACATAAATCAGATGAAATACTTATCCATCAATCAGCGTATATTGAAAAGATTTTGAAAAGATTTTGAAAAGATTTAATATGAATAATGCTCACCCATTAAGTACTCCTATGATTATTAGAACCCTTGATCCTAAGAAAGATCCATTCCGACCACTGGAAGATGGTGAAAAGATACTTGGTCTTGAAGTACCATATCTTAATGCAATTGGTGCTTTATTATATCTGGCTCAATGTACTCGACCAAATATTGCATTTTCAGTAAATTTGCTTGCTAGATTCAGTTCAACACCAACTCGAAGACATTGGAATGGGATCAAACATCTTTTTCGTTATTTTCGTGAAACAAAAGATTTAGGGTTATATTTTTCAAAATCTAACAACTTTTCAGGTTTACTTGGTTATGCTGATGTCGGGTATCTATCTGATCTTCATAAAGCTCATTCACAAATGGGGTATGTTTTTACCTATAATGACACAACAATCTCCTGACGCTCCACAAAGCAAACTATTGTTGCTACATCATCTAATCATTCTGAGATCCTTACACTTCATGAAACAAGCCGATAATGCGTGTGGCTAAGATCAGTAATTTCTCATATTCAAAATACATGTGGATTTTCATTATCTACAGAAATGCCGACACCAATATTTGAAGATAATGCGGTTTGTATCGCTCAAGTTAGAGGTGGATATATCAAAGGAGACAGAACCAAACATATTTCTCCCAAATTCTTCTATACTCATGAACTTCAACAGATCCGACAGATTGATGTTAAACAAATACAGTCTATAGATAATCTTGCAGATTTGTTTGCCAAAACATTGCCTACATCAACTTTTGAAAAACTGGTACATGGGATTGACATGTGTCGACTCTGCAATTTACAGCATTGATATTGAAGTTTCTTTCAGGGGGAGCGTTTAATCAGGGGGAGCAAAATTTTGAATGGATATATGTGTACTGTACTCTTTCTCCTTTTACCGGATTTTGTCCCACTAGGTTTTACTAGAAAGGTTTTAATGATGCAGTTCTGAACACATCCACACCACTTGATCCAGAAAATCATTGTTTATATTTTTGCTAAGGTTTTTTGTCCCACTAGGTTTTTCCTAGCAAATTAAAATGCAAATAGTGGAAATCCAAGAGGGAGTGTTACAACACATGTATGTATGGCTTTCCACCACCTTCACTTCTTTCTTGACTTCTTAGACACACCAACACACGTGGAGCTAGGCATGTATTCCTTTGCTTTGTCATGTGTCAATTTAGATGGAGAATTGCAATAAACACCCCTCATTATATTGCCTATATATATGGTTTTGTTGTAATCGGTGTATGGTTGTTGAAATCTGAAAGCTTTCATTCAAATAAAAAGACAATCTCTTACATCTCTATTTCTCTTCATCTCTCATCTCTTCTTTTATCTTCTTATATTTTGTTTTATTTATCTTATATTATTCATCTCATTTCTATTATGTTTCAATTACTTGTTATTTTAATTTTATTATAACATTTCAGTTTTTCTCATTTTATTTCCAAAACATGACTAACAAACACTTCAACGCCATTTTTTGTTTCGGAAAACAGAAAATGTATTTTTAAAATGATAACAAACTAGACTATAATTTTTACATGCAATTCGTATAGAGATCATCTTTATTTTATTTTATTTTTTTTTTATTTTTTACACTACCTAGACCAGATATATATTTTTTAAAACTTTTTACTATCGGTAGAATTCGATCCATTAACTTTTCCATTTACCAGCTAAGCTATATCACTAAAACCTAATTTAATTTCTTGAAAATGCATTTACTTCAGTCATTATTATTATGATCACATAATGGACATGGATTTATATCTAAAATTGACTTGAGGTGAGGACCATTTGCATGTTAAAAATTCAAGACGTGGATTTCTACAAGGAGCCTCACGCTAATTCTCATTGGTTCAATGGTTAAGCCATTGACACACACACCACAGGATTGTGGGTTCAAGTCTCTCCCCTACCTCTAAAAAAAAATATAGTAATATTTCAAAACAAAAAAATTATACCAAGAAATGGTCGGTTAATCCAACAAACTGTTTTACCAACCCTAATTGTACATTAATTCTTAATGACTCTATGATTAAAAGGATGAAAATGGAAGGAATCAGGAATGGATACCCCAATTTTCATCCCCATATCCATTTGAGATAAAGAATCTCACCTCCGTATCCATCCCGGTTTGTAATAAGTAGGCAGGAAAAATACAAGATGGATTCAGAAAATCCTCAATTGAGGTAGGGCATCATCTATGAACGCATTTAATAGAAAATGTTGAATTTTTTTTTTTTTAATATTTTATTTGACAAAAATGTGACTAGCATTCATAATCCTATCTAGTTAATGTATATTCTAATGATAAAATATAATTATAGGTTCATGCATTAAACCAAGTTTGTGATGAAGATTATTACAGTCACTATCAATTATTCAAATATAAAATACGTTGGCAAAATACAGTCCAATAGGAGGAGGAGATGAAGTGCATTTTTTTGACTTTATTATGGATTGTTTTGATCGTCTGAGTGTGGTGGATTTGAGTTTGTTATGTGTTTGTCTGTGGAAGATATGGTCCATTCGAAATGCTTTTGTTCATGATTCTGTAAAGGAGAAGGAGATTGCTGTGATTGAGTGGGCTAAGGAATATATTGGTGCATTTCAAGCTGCGGGTTCAGGTCTTGTTAGGATATATGGGCGGGTTCCTTTCAGAAATCCAAATTGGATCCCTCCTGACCCTGGTTGTTATAAAATCAACTGCGATGCAGCCATTAATGCAGCTGATCGTATTGTGGGTTTTGGAATTGTAATTCATGACTCCAAGGGGTTGGTTATGGCTTCCAGCTCTCAAAATCTAGCTGCAACCTTTTCTCCACAAGTTGCGGAAGCGGAAGCTATTATTAGAGGCCTTCAACTGGCAATAGACTTAGGTTTGTATCCTTGTAGAATCGATTCTGATGCAGAAGTAGTGGTGGGCTGGATCAACTCCCATGTTTCTTTCTGTTCTGAAGTTGGCAATCTTATTTGTCAGATTCATGTTTTGCTTAATCAGTTGAATTGTAGTTTGGTTAATTTCGTTCCTCGTAAGGCTAATAGTATAGCCCATGTATTAGCTAAAGACGGTCTCTCCTGTGCTGACGGTCTCTCCTGTGCTGATGACATGTTTTGGCTGAAGGATTATCCTCATTGTATTAGTTCTTTGATTTCGGCCGAGTATCGTGGTTTGTAATATTATGCTTGTTTCCTCAAAAAAAAAAAAAAAAAAAATAGAAGGAGGAGACAGATTGTGATTTTTATTTCACTTATCAATCGCCCGAAAATGTAATGCATAGTCTGTGTTCACGTGTGTACCTGTCTAATATTTCCCTTTTCGGGCAATTCCCAACTTCAACGTTTTCCGATAAAAGTAAGTCAGTTTCCATAGATGTATCCTTTCACTTTTGCATTTTTCGGCACACCTTATGAAAAATTGAAATTTAATAATTTACTTTTTAAGATTTCTAATATACCAAGATTAACCCTAAATATTAATGTCAAATTTAATTAAATTGTTTTTTTTTATTTATTATTATTATTTTTTTATTATTACAACGGAAGGTAGAGCGAACAAATTGGAATCTAAACAAGGATATCCATATGAACAGCTCTCCTAACACAAGGAGGAAAATCCTCCATCCAGAAAAGATCCTCATCAACCGATAAGGCATATTTTGCCAGGCTGTGAGCGACATTGTTAGCTATTCTAGGAATAAAACTAACAGAAGAAATCTGAAGACTGCACACAAGAGAAGATATATCAGTAAGGAGATTACCACAAATGGAGTCTCGATGACTATCTTCGTTGATCCATTTTACAACCACCGCTGCGTCTGATTCTAAAACACAAGGAAAAAGACCACAATCTCTGCTGAAAATCAGTCCCCAATTGTTTCTCATTAAACTCACAAAATCAAAATATGTTAAAGAATTCTAAATCAAACAAACTCTGGTAATTTTATTTTTTTTCAAGTAACTTTTTGATGGGTGGATTTTATGTTGTTTACTTGAGAGATCATGATCATCATCAAACACAGAGACTCCACGGCACGGTAGAAAAGACCTCCTCACATATATTACGGGAAGGTATTACAGGAGTTCAAGGTTCTAACACCTTAATAAATTGCAAGTTCTTGTATATGTTTTTGTGTTTTGATTCAATGAGTCATCGTTCAATACAGTGATGATGATGCCAAAGGAGTCATGGTTAATAATAGACTTAATAACACTAGATCCCCCTGAAGTGTACGTTAATTTACAGATTGCCCCCTAAATGTTTTTTTTGGGCAGTAAACCCTTCAAACTCTCCTTTTCTTTGCATCAGCTTGTTTTATTGCCCCTGAGGAGGGAGTATCTCTATAAGATTGGTGCAAAGAAAAGGAGAGTTCGAGGGGTTTACCACCGAAAAAAAACATTTAAGGGGCAATTTACAAATTCGTGTACACTTCCGGGGGGGGGGGGGGTGGTGGGTCCAATGCTATTAAGTCTTAATAATAAATGGATGTGTCGAGAACTATTTTGCGTAGCAATAGAACCACCCTTGCTCAAACTGTACAAACCTACCCGTCCTTAGTTGCTCTTCGTTAAAGGTTAATGGTTGAGGAGCAAATTTAGGGATGACAATTAGGAAATGAGGATGGATATTGGTTTCCCCATCCCCAACTCCTTCCCCCGTCCTTCCATGTTTCCCCATTGAAAAAAAATGGGGATGGGGGTGTTTGTGGGAGAGGTATCTCCATTTCCCCTAATCCCCAATTTTTTTCATTTTTCGTGTTTACTCTGACTAAAAATAATTACTAAACCTTATTCAAATAAAAATTACATATTAAAACAGAAAATCGCATCTAATATGTTTTATGATGAATGTGTTCTGACATACTTGAGCACAGCTACTTATCAGCTCATTGCTATGTAAACTACATTGGTTCTAGAATTGTTTCTTCATAATCCTAACAAATTGCACAACCGAAATAAAAATGGAAGGATACATCTTCAGATTCAGTTAATCAAATTGCTGCCGGAGTTGCATCTCTGTTTCGCTTTTCCAAGAGGCATGAGATGACTGCCCTTTCATCCTTTTACTCTTCTCCTTGTCTTTGATAGTAGAGCCTTTATTCTTCGACTCCTCTTTGCTCTTGTCTACAGGAGGGCGATCACCACATACAGGGCAGACCATCCCACGTGCATTAGAGAACGTCTTGGGTATTCCACATTGCAAGCACATCCTATGAACATAACATTTTCACATTACAGGACAGATAAAGACAGTCAAACACCCAGATGAGAAACGGACATGCACAACTCTATTTATTCCCCCAAAAGAGGGCAGAAATGCAACTCATAAATAAGTTTGGCCATTAGAGAGGAATCCATTTCATGGTGCATGTGAAAAGGTGTGAAAACTTGCAATCCAAACAACTAAGCTTAGTCCTCAAGGGAGGGTAGACATGCAACAAAGGTATATGAATTCATCGACACCCATACAAGTGAAACAAGTTAGTTTTAGTTAGGAATTCAAAAACACCAGACTAAAACCAACAGCTACTGACTGCCATCAATAGCATGCTTTGTCACAAAATTTACTAATTCTCCACAAATGCTCAACACTAGAAGCTGTAACATATGTAAAAAGTGATAACTTCGCTAGGATAAAATATGTACCTAAGAAGCTCTGCAGCATCTTCTGCATTAGGATTGGTTGCAGTGGCCACACGCTTTACTCCTTGTGTAGTACTTGACACTGATTTTGGAGGTTGGTTACCCTCAATATCACTTCTTACTCGTTCATGGATACCAACAAGTTGAGGCTTGGCTTCTACTACAGCACCTAAAACAATGTAAAATCAAATCAATATTAGTTCCATTTGAGACACAAACCAAATTTTAAACACTGAAAATACAATCTTCAGCTCATTAATTCCAGATATTGATAAGCCATACACAATTTTTATCCAATGAAAGCTAAGTACTGAATTTAAAAATGTGTCTTTCCTATGTATATAATCAACAAAAATAAGGAGTTGTCATATATAATTTTTTTTTTCTTTAAAAATAAAAAATAAAAACTGAAAATAAAAATGTGGTCTTCACACAGGAAAAACTTGTTACCTGAAAAAGACATTACATATTATTTAAAAGAAAATATACTTAAAAATTCAAAACACAAATAGGAGGCCAATACTTAAGGGAATAGATTGCTCAAATTAAAACACTCATATTTTTCCTCATTTGTTTTTCAACTTGCAGATGTAAAATTGGATTCTAGCACAGGATAGGTTAAAACTAGTACTAATGCCACATTATCAAATTTCGACACAAACAAGGTTTAAGATGTATTGCTACAATAAAGCTGAAGATCACAACAGAGATAAGGAAGGGATCAAAGTTTGAACAACAAAAGAAGAATTTGTGGACTCAAGGTTCATAGAAGAATCTAGATAAGAAATTAAAATTTGATAAAAAGGGATCACAAAAAAATTTTAAGAAAAAAAATGCGACAAACTCTACTTCAGGAGAGAATTAGATTCGAAAATGGGCAGAAAATGAGCAAAACAAGAATTTTTTTATATCTTTTCTTGTAATACATAGCTGAAATTTATAGCTAGTTTTCTAACAATATTCCCTTGATTTAAGGGCATTAATACACATCACTATCAAATGGATGGATGATATTTCTTCATTCTTCTAGTCTGGTGATGTTATTTAATTGTTTTGTTCATCAGAGGCTACTCAAGAGGGTATTGCCTTGTTATCTTGCTGACATGGAGATAATAATGAGTAGGTTCCCACACTATTCCCCCCTTTTGAGCTATTTGTCTTCCAAGCAAATTAGTAATGAAAATTTTGACTAGGGCTGACATCACCTGTAGTCCAACTCTTTTCTTTTGCTTTTATATATATAAATATACTTCCTTGGTTCTTGCATTCTATTTTTTAGAGGACTCTCTTTCGTTTTTAGGAGTGTAGACATGTATCCCCAAGGACATTTAATACCTTTTTCTGTCTTTGTCTTCCTTTCATCCACTCCCACCAGAATTTCAAGTTTGCAACCGAAGCCAACGCAACAACACCTTCAGACTCAAAGTAATGAAGAGTGACTGACTTTGGAATATTAAACCTTTGTGAATCAAGTTGATATCATCAGGATAAAGTTCGGGAATCTTGGCCAAAAAAAGATTAAAAAATGGAAAATGCAGGAAAGGAGGAAAAAGACAGAAAAAAGATATTAAAAGCCCGTGGGGACACATGCCTACATTCCTAAAAACGAAAGAGACTCCTCTAAAAAGCAGAATGCAAGAACCAAAGAAGTGTGTGTGTGTGTGTGTGTGTATATAAAGCAAAAGAAAGGAGTTGTACCATAGGTGATTCTGATAGCCCTAGTAAAAAATTTCATTACTAATTTGCCTGGAAGACAAATAGCTCAAAAGAGGGGAGAATAGTGTGGGAACCAGCTCATTATTATGTCCTTGTAAGTAAGATAACAAGGCAATACCCCCCTCAGTAGCAAATGAAGAACAAAACAATATAAGCTCTATATTACAAGAAAAGATATATAAAAAAATAAAAAAAAATCTTCTCTTGATCATTTTCTACCCATTTTCGAATCTATTTCTTTCTTGAAGCAAAGTGTGTCCTACACTTACCATGACTTAAAAGGATACTTACGAAAAATCATTAACAACCTACTCTCAAGTCTCAACCTTCTCAAATAACAAATAAATCATAGCCATCCAAATTTATGGCATCACATGAGTCATGATAGTCACTTTTGAAACACTCAAGACTTAAAACTGAAAAGAGAAAACTAAGTTGAGCAATTAGTTAATAACTAAGTAGACTTATGGATCAGTTTTACTCCAAGCTCATAGCTCCTGCAAGAACTCCAATTTGAGAAATATTCAACTCGTTGAGAAAGCCTCAATAGTCCAGCATATAAATTTGTACCATTTTCTTCAACTCTTCAATAGTGCAGTCCATGTATTTCAGTAGCTGGGTTACCCAACCAATTTACCAAGAAGTGCTTATATAGGTTGTCCATCTTTGATAAAACTTTTCTGAAATCACACACATCTTGTTTCCTTTTGTTATTTTTCTGTTTGCTACCCAAAACTTTCGATTTTTCCCTGGTTCAACAGGTTCTAAACTTGTGCCTACTCTTAGACCTTACAACCTTGGTAGCCAAAAATCTATTTCAAATTCCTTAAGCCTTCCATATTGGTTGGCTGTCGAGGCACAGGCTCCATTACTAGCCTTGAAAGCACAGTAACTTGTAGGCAGCAAAGAGGTAGGCAACAAGAAAAGGGAGTCCAAGACGTATGAGGAATTTGAAAAACTTCCTACGTTCTTCAAATTTGTTAAGAACAAAAATTTAAACATCGCGTTTAGGGCCTTAGGGGGCTATTGTTGTTTCATTATCAGACTTGAAAATTTTCTTTTAATGGGATATGTGTGACTAAATAATCAAAAATAAAGGAATCATTGTGAAAAGCTACAGTTGTGTGTGAACTACAAAGAAAGACAGAGCTTACTAGTAAAGTGTGTTGTGTGGTCAATTCATTAAAACAAGGAACACAAAATAATTAAAGGGTTCAAAAGACCATATCGATTTATATTCAAGTTACAACAGAAAAAACGATTCAATTGCTTAGGGATACCATACCAGTGGGTAAATCTTGCTTTTCCTTGCGATTCCTCCGGCGACCTCGCTGATAGGTCACATCTATTGCTGATGAATCTTTTTCTTCCACACAATTGTTAAGAAACTGTGGTGGTCCTGAAACCTCCCAAACCCCAAACTCAATAAAATCAGAATCTAATTACAAAGAAACCTTTCTTAGGTAATTAAAGACGATAAAAAAAAAAAAAAGAATTACTTCGGAGAAAACGTCGAATGCAGAGGGGAGACCGGAGGCAGGGGAGGGTTTGGAGAAGTGGAAGACGGAGGAGTTGTAGTTTCCGGCAGCAGCGGAGGCATCATCATGATCGTCTGAAGAGTTGTGGTAATGCAACTCCTCTTGTTCTTCTTCTTCTTCTTCTTCAGCTGAAGAATAGTTCTGAATAAGGGTCAAGCTCATTTTTTTTTCCCTTTGCTCCCATTTTCTTGTTTCCACATATATTTATCCCACTTCCCAAAATTAAAAATTGTTTTCTATTTATAAACACTCAAAAATTTTAAAATAAAATAAACATATATCTTCTGTCAAAAATAAAATTAACTTAAAAAAAATTTAAATAAATAAATTAAAAAAAAAAAAAAAACCATTAATCATAAAGGATTACAAAGAAAGTTGAACAGTTGTGGGTAGGGTGAGCATCCTCGGTTCGGTTTGGTTCGGTTTTTGAAAACCGAACATATCTCGATACGGTTAGATTTTTGGTACAAAATGAACCAAACCGAGATATGTTCCATTTCAAATTGAACATAGGTATGACAAAATAACCCGCAGGGACAGGCCTCAGTGGGAACCCGCATTTATTGGGCAGGGATGAAAATAGATAGTAAAACCCGTAATGGGTTTGGGATGGGTGAAAATGGGTTTTATAATCCTCGTCTTGTCTCGCTTAAAATATAATATTTTTTTATTATTATTTAGTTTTTTTTTTTCAATGTTTATGTTTAAAAAGTATTGAATTTATTTGTTTAGTCATGAGTTTTTTTTTTTTTAATTAGTTTAGTCATGTGATTTATGTTTATTGTTAGGGGGTGTATTAAATTGAGATTTTATTAGACAATTTTGGAAAGTAAAAGTCTAGTAGTATTGGGTTGAGCCTTTTTAATAAATTAGATAAATTTGATGGCATTCGATTAGGATTTTTAAGATTTTTTTATTTTATTTTATTTTATTTTATTTTATTTTTTTAAGTTCATAATATCTTGTGGTATTGAATTCAGACTTTCGAGATGCAGCAAATTGTCTGATGGTATTGGATCGAGATCAAGATTTGTAGAATTTCATGACAAATTGGATTTTCTAAATTTTTTAGTGATAAATATAAATAGTTAGACCCCAAAATTGTCTTGCCCTCTCCCATCATACTTTTTAGACTTTTTCACTCTCACTCAAAATCATTTTTATCTTCCTCAACTTCTATACCCCCATCACATCTTTATCAAATTACTATTCAGAAGAGAAAAAGCAAAAGGGTTTTCCACAAGGTTTATCGGTTAGTGATGATACATGGAAGAAAAAAGCTTTCCTCTTTCATCAAAATTCAAAACCCAGAGAATAAACACTAGAATGGAAAAAGTCTTACATCAGTTAAAAGTTGCATGTAAGATGTTTGATAAAAGTCTTACATCAGTTCTGCAATTCTCATCGTATAGTTCACACACACCAACCACAGTAAAAAAATTTGGTCTTTAGCAACGCGTAAAATACTTTGCCAAAACTTTTCGCAACGCATGATTATGCGTTGTTGATACGTCTGTTGCTAAAAGTTTAAAATGTTTTCACAACGTGCAACGCTTGTAGTCTTATATTAATGACAACAAATTACGTGTGTTGCAGACTTGTGGTAGATAAAATGTGTTGCCATAGACATTTAACGCAATGTATTGTCGACGTTTCCTTAGATGTTTAAGGCAACATGAACTGTTGATGCTTCCTTAGATGGTTAAGAAAACATGCACTTGTGCGTTACAATACGCGTTGTTGTAGACATTCAACGCAACGCGCATTGCATGTTGTCATAGACCATGTAAAAAAATAAAAAATGCGTTGCAATATGTATTGTCGTAGGCCATATAAAAAAATAAAAAAATAAAAAACATAATCGAAATCCCTCTTAAGTCGTACCCTCCCTCTTAGGCTCCCCTAGTAGACCCCAACATTATCAGCCCACAAACCCCACATATGATAATGTCTCTTTATTTGAGTAGATAGAGGTTTGAACTCAAGACAAAGAGACTATAACATGTGATAGTGTTGTTATGCTGCAAGTTTTACTTTGTTAAGTATTACATACAAATTTATATATAACATATATATTATTAAATTTTTATTAACTTTTTTTTAAATCAATATTTATTATAAAAATTAATCATTTTTATTACTTGATAATTTAAACTCATCCAAATAAATCTTTATGATTATTATGAACTGAAAAAATATATATATAAAAAACATTATTGCATCATTTAATTAAACTATTTTTATTTGAAATCAAATACAATCGGGTCAGGGGTTTATCGGAATTTAATGATATCAATCGTTACAAACACACAACTCGGAATGTAACTCCCACTACAAGGGAGGGGTCTCCCCATATTTTACGATTTAATGAACAAAAGTGACACTAGAACAAAAGTGATACTAGAATCCTTTTATATAAAACAAGAGGCTATTTCTTAAAAAAGAAAAAAAAAATTAGGAAATGTCTAACCAATTAGTTAACGGTGGTTATGCATTTTAGTATTTATGATCACAACATTCATGATATGTGTGTTGCCAAATACTATTTTTTTTTTTTTTTTTTTTTTTTTGTAATGTGCAAGTCAATAATTCCTAAAGATACTCCTACGGCAACAAGCACAATATGTGTGTTGTGGATTTTTAGCCTTTTTCGCAACACGCAAGCCAACAATTGATAAAAAAACTTCTACAACAACGTGCATGAAACGTGTGATGCTGAATATTAGTATTTATCAAGACGCAAACTAATGACAACTTGCATGACATGTGCATTGCAGAATATTATCCTTTCGCAATGGACAAGTCAATAGATACTAAAGAATCTCCTACGGCAACATGCATGATATGTATGTTGTAGATTATTAGTTTTTTTTTTTTTTTTTTTTTTTTTTCGCAACATGCAAGTAAATAGTTGTTAAAAATGCTCATATGACAACATTCATGTGTGTTTTGCAAAATACTATATTAGGTTTTTTTTTTTTTAACAACGTGCATGACTTGTGCGTTGTTGAATAATAGTTTTTCGCAATGCCCAAGCCAACAGTTGCTAAAGAAACTCCTACAACAATGTGTATGATATGTATTTGCAGAATATTAATTTTTTTTGCAACGTGTTAGTGAATAGTTGCTAAAGAGGTTCCTATGGCAATGTTCATGATGCATGTGTTATCAAACATTAGTTTTTTTTTTTTTAACAACTTACACATTTGTACGTTGCTAAAAGCATATTTATAGCAACGTGCACAAAATATGCATTATTTAATGAAGGAACTATGACAACGTACATTCGTTGTGTGTTGCCATATGTACTTAATTATTTGCAACATTTGTCTACATGTTGTCATAGTTTTTTTCCACAACACATATTTTATACGTGTTGCGATACCTGACTTTTAGTAAATGCGTTGCAATAGATGGCTTTTGGCAACGCGCATTGTCTTTTAAGTGTTGCTAAAAGCCATTTTTCTTGTAGTATAAAGTCTAGATATCCCTATTAGTCTATAAATAAATTCTAAAGACTCTTTCAAAATCTTGAAAGTCTAGTTCACATAATCTTAATAGTCTCTAAAACCATACAAATCCATAAAATCCTTGCACCCCAAAATTGTCTATCAAAATCCAAATCCAATACAAACCCCAACCCCCACCCCCCTAATGTTTATTAGATGATTTTCAATAATTCCAAGAATTAATTTATATATAATATCATATTCATTGTGTTATATATTTTTTATTTTGATAAATGGGTTAAATAAGGTAAATGGGATAGGGATAGGGAAAGCATACTCACTATGCTCCATCTATTGTGGGTTTTTATGAGGGGATGAGTTTTCAAAAAATAAATGGGCATTGCCATCCCTAATTGAACATGTTAAATTTGAGAGTGAAAAATGGCTCAAACCAATTAGGCTCAGTTCACCCCATTAAAATATGGGAGTGAAATTTACTTATCTCAAATGGAGGATGGGGGCTCGTGGGTAGACATGACCATGGTTCAGTTCAAACCATGGAACCGAATCGTAATCGTGGGAAAACATCGAAGCTAAAACCGAAATCGAGGTTTCGGTTTTAGAACCGAATTGGAACCGACGGTTCGGTTCCGATTCTGGAATCGCCAATTCCAACCACTTTTTTTTTTTAAACTTAGCACCCGGAATATATATATTTATTTATAATTTTTTTCTCTCACTCTTTCTTCCTGATCTCTCTCTCTCTCTCTCTCTTTCATTTGTTCCAGATGACCAGAGTCATACTCAGTCACTATACTTCCATCTCTCTCTTTCTCGCCATCGATCTCTTCTTCATCTTGTTGCTGACGATCTCTTCTTCGATCTCTCTCTCTTTGATCTCCTCATAAAAACCCTATCTCTCTTCAATCTCTTCTTCTTCTCTTTGATCTTCGGGGGTGATTGGTGATTTGGATTTTGGGGTTGATTTGTGATTTGGGTGATTTGTGTGATGAAGGGGATATGGGATTTGTGATCTAGGTTGGGATTTGTGATCTATGTGATGAATATTGATGATTTGTGTGATAAAGGCTTGAAGGGATAATGATGAAGCCATGAATTACTTGGGTAAGTGAGAAAGAGTCTGGTTTAGAAGATGAAGCAGATCTGGGTAATTAGGTGGGGTTGGGTTGGGTAAGTTTGTGAGAAGTGAAAAGTGAGGTGATTCAAGTAATCACATGACAATTTTTTTTTTCTTTTTTTAAGAAACCGAACTGCGGAACCATGGAACCAGATCGAAACTGGGTGAACCAGAATCGATTTCAGAACCCTCTTCAGGCAGTTCCAATTCTGATTCCAGCTTCCCTCAGAACTGGAACTGACTATTTGGAACCGAAATTGAAACCGAACCGCGGTCATCTCTACTTATAGGGGTTTTGTGCAACTCTAGTAGCTCATTTGAAATTTTTAGTGGCCAAAAGTTGGCTACAAGTTCAATGTTTAAACAATCTCAATTGTAAAATAAGGCCCAAAAGCCCAAATTACGGGTTTTTGGTTAACCAAATCAATAGAGACCAAGTCAAATTGCAAACAATTGTTGTACTTGTCATTGACAAAATCAATGACGTTATCCTCAGCTTTAAGAATCATAAGATAAGCCCACGATCCCATGGATCACTCCAATAACCAAATGGTATCCTTCTTATAAATGTTGAACCCCTCGATCAAAAAATTTAAATCAGGAAAATGGTGCAATGGAGCATATTTGCTCTATTAATGGAGCAAGTCGGTCCATCTCAAATGGTGAGCTTATTCGCCATTGCTATAGGGGATCGTTCTGCAGTTGCAGATCTTTAGGCACTTACAACTTATACATAGAGCTAGTTGGTTTGAGACTCGTTGAGTGTTTTGATTACCTGTAAAACAGAAGTAAAATAAAGGAGCGATTGGGGGGTGTCCCTTAGAGGACTCTCCGACGCTTAAGTCAGTGATTTATCCATGAAGGTTTGACAATATAGAGTGTAAATGTAGAGTGTTAGAATCAGTTGTTACACTGAATGATTTAAATAATATAACTAGAGATATGTCAAACCGTTAGGCTCTCGAAGAGCTTGTCGAGCGCTAGTTGAAGTTCAATAAGAGGTTAAATTTGATGACAAGAGTGGAGTATGATGTTTGTATCTGAATGCATTGAAAACAGCTGTCAATTGATATATCAAGCTGTTAAAGTGTTTAAAGTAAGGTCAATGGATGATTCTGGTGACCAGAGTAAGGATTTTTGTAGAGTTTTAAGACGTGATAAAGTTTTAATTGCTGAAGAGAAGTCATAATCCCCTCTCTATGGAGAGAGGGTCTTATTTATAGTTTTAATGCAGGTGGGTTACGTGACGTAGTGAGTATCGTGATCCCTCAGATCATGTTCGGATAATGTGGGATTTGATACCTATCACCAAGTCAAACTTGAACCGACAGTTACCATTATTAGATAAATGTCTGAGTTGGTCATGTGTCTGTTAAGAGGATTCATTTAATCGATTGGGCCCTGGGTCGACTCTTCGCTTTTGGACTCAACCCGGGTCCATAAGTAATATAATGTGTGGGCCCATACGTTGGGCCTAAAGCCATATTTTGGCTACCACAATCGCGATGGACAATTGTTGACAGATCTACTTCTTCATCTACAATGGTCAATCGTAAGATGGAGCTCCATCTCACGGATGAAGCTTCTTTTCCGTATGCGATGGAGCATCACAAATGGGTCTTCATTTCCCAAAATGGAGCTTCTTATCCATCTATGATGGACCATCGCAAATGAGGGAGCTTCATCTTATAGATTGAGCTTTTTCTTTTAGCTCAAATGTAGCTTCTTCTCTACTATGATGGACCATCGTAGTTGAAGCTCCATCTTGATATGTGATGGAGCTTTCATAGAGTTTGGAGGGGGAGATTTGAAAAAAATTTCCAAATCTTTTCCCAATTTTTTTTTTAAATTTTTTAAAATTGTTTTTCCAACTCTAAAAAAAAAAAAAAAAAAAAAAAATCAATGGTGGACATTGTTTATTGGATGGAGGAGATTAGATCTCCTCTATCCATTTTTTTAAATAATTAAGTATTATATAAATAATTAATAATGATTTTTAAAAATTAATAGGCCAAAAGACAATTTGCCCGTCAACCGTTAACAATGATTTTGTAATTTTGAATAAAAGTTGTATATATGTGCAATTAGGTCAAATGTTAGGGATTGTTTGAGCAAATCGATAGGATTTTTTTTTTTGGAAGTATTATATAAATATGTGTTTTTTTTTTTTTTTTTTTTAATTTTTTTTTTATTGTGGGGGGGGGGGGGGGGGGGGGGGGGGGGGGGGGGGGTGGAAATTGATTAATTATTGGTGGGTTTAGTTATTTTAAGAATGATATTGAATATGACACAAATGAGTTTGACCCCCTCACAAGTCACGCTTAGGTTTTGGATTTAAGTCTCATGCAATTTTTTTAGAAGTGTAAATATAATTAGCAAAATCATCCTAAATACAATTCATATGGCATATCATTTGAGTTGAATTTTGAATAGTATAAAATTACTCTAATATTATTAAAACTCCAATGATTATCAATAATCAACAAATGTGTAGTTTTATACTTTTATATATATATATATATATATATTTTCAATTATTAATTCGTCTTGACAATAAATATATCAGGACGAATAATATGGACTATTAGATTTACATACTTTGACTTAAAGTGTATGCACTTGTCAAAATTTCTCCATAATATGTGGTCCACATTTTTCGTCCTAATATAATCATTGTCGTAACGAACCTGATATAATTATTGTCATAACGAACTAATAATAGAATGACTCATATATAGATTTTCTATGAAGACTATACAGTACACATTTGTTTTGTCTTGTTTTGTTTATTTTTTCATAAAAAATAAAATAAAATAATTCTTCAAAAATAAAATAAAATAAAATAAAATAATAAAAAAAAAAAAGCTGACATTTGGACACCAAGTTGGACCGACTTGACAAATTCTCGGAAGCGCCGTCGTCCTCTTCTACCTCTGCTTTAGATTCAGACACAAACACAAGACTCGAAACTGAAGTTTCTTCTGTTTCGAAAATCGTTTTGGTTGGATGTCGTCCACCATGTCCAGCATCCTTAACAAGCTCAGAAATTTGGATGCTTACCCCAAAATCAACGAGGATTTCTACAGCCGTACACTCTCCGGCGGCTTAATCACTCTGGTTTCTTCTCTTGTTATGCTCTTCCTCTTCTTCTCTGAATTCAGTCTCTATCTACACACTGTCACTCAGACCAAGCTCTTAGTCGATACTTCTAGAGGCGAAAAACTTCGTATCACTGTAATTTCCCTTTTTCCTTTCTGTTCAATTTCCAATCACTATTGGTGTTCAAGGGTTTCCATTTTTAAATACGACATTTTTGATTAACTTGCAGTTTGATGTCACGTTTCCTGCTATTCGATGTTCATTACTCAGTCTCGATGCCATGGATATCAGTGGCGAGCAGCATCTCGATATTGTATGTTAATTGCTTCATGTTATGTTATATGTAAGTATTCTATTTGTATTTATTCTATTGAATGTTTCGTTTATTTCTCGCAGAGGCATGATATATTCAAGAAGAGGATCGATGCTCACGGTAATGTAATTGAAGTCAAGCAAGATGTCATTGGTGCACCAAAGGTCAGTAGTGAAAGTAATTTTGATTACTTTTTCCGGTAGTATTTGAGACCTAGAATCAATAGTAACCTCTCTTTAAATGGTTTTCGCATGAATATACTTGCTTATATTTGCACTGGTTATTCGTTATCTTTGACGAGATATTACCAATAATGCATTTAAAATTAGTTTAAGCAAAGCCTCAATATTGCCTACATGGGGTCGATTACACAATATTTTTCTTGGTCACCTAGATTTACATAGAGCCAGATTGCCAAGGACTTTTATTTAACTGATCTTGGGCCTTTCTCTTACATTTGTGTGAGTAGAATTTGGGTGTTTTATATCATATTAGGTGCAAAAAATGTTGTACAACACAGGCTAGAGCTAGTTAGAATAAGGAAAGGAATGTAGCTGGAATTATACTTTGTATAAGGAAGATGATGAATGGAGAGACCTAAATGATGCAAAGTTGGCACGGGTTACTCATAGTATGAGATGTTTGGAAATGGAGAAAAAAAATCAGGTTTTGGGAAGATGTTTGCCCCGAAAATTCATTTTTTCAAGATCAATTTCCAACTTCCAAGGATTTTTAGAGTTTGCACTTCTCATATTGTTCTTATAGCCAGAATCATATAATTGGCTGGAACTTGAACTTTAGGAAATCTGAACGACATGGATGCTTTGGAGTGTGCTGAATAGTTCTTTGCTGGAAAACATTTCCTTCATTCCTTTGTGACAGGATTCAAGATTTTGGAACCTTGAGATATCTGGGATTCTCACTTGCAGTTCTTATTTTACATGGCTGAGGGCTGACTCAAGATCATTTCAAGCCCTGCAAGATGATTTTGAGGTCTAAAGTCCTGTCCAAGTCCAGTCGCTTGTTTGGTCAGTGACTCTCAAAATAATTAATAGCAATGAAAATCTCATAAGAGGAGGATCTTATATGTTTTGTCTCCTCAGAGTGTCAGCTCTGCAGAAGAGGAGAGGAAACTATAAACCATCTCTTCCTCCACTGCATCAATTTTGTGGAGTAACCTGCTGTTTAAAATGGGCTCCTCCTTTATCATGTAAAGATCTTTTGGTGGAGGTTTTGAGAGCTTTTAGAGGAGGTAGAGAGCCCATTGTGCTCTGGGGCTATGCTGTTATAGCAATATTCTGGGTAATATGGTCTAAAAGAAATAAGAGAATTTGGAAGATTCTGAGGGGGATGACGTAAACCTTCTTTGGGATAGAGACCATTTTTGGTCTTGCTTGTGGCCTCCCGTGTCTAAAGAAGTTTTGGGATGTCTCATTGTTCTTTATTTCAATAATTGGGAAGCTGCTGCATTTGTGAGGGCTGTTTAAAGCTTTGTTTTGGATAAGTCGATAGCTTCTTTTGTGCAGTTTAGCGTCTTTTTGCAGTCCACTATTGTACTCTTTTTGTATCTATTTTCTTTTGTAGAACAAAATTCTTACACTTCCTATCAAATAAGTAAAAAATAAAAAATAAAGTTCTTGGAGTTATAATTTTCTGAAAAGGCTTAAAATTCAGGACTCTGATGATTTGGGAGCATTTGCAACTTCTACCTGGTCTGAGAGTAAGAAGTGAGCATCTTATGTATAAGTAATCAATGATGAGCTCGCAGTACACAAAACATGGGAAAGCTTGGATTTGAAGGGGCTGAACTAATCGTAATAGTGCTGAACTGGTCCCAATCTGCTTGAAGAAAGCATTACTGGCGATAGTGTGGTAGCTATGGTGTTTGGCAATACACAGATTCAATAAAGTGGAAGTTGGTGATAACAATGGTATCACCACTTAAGTTCGGGGCAGTGTGAAATGACGGTGGTTGAATCTTCTGGTAGCCGGTATAGCCAAACAACAAGTCAAATGGTAGTGGGAGTCTAGAGATTAGCACATTGGCCGACTCTGGAGGTACCAACAGAGTCTTACTTGCCTTGGATTGACAACGGCGAGAATAACAGCTGCATTGGGACTACAGATGGCTTGTAGCAGTATATGGTTGTGCATTAAGAATCACCAACAGATATGGTTGATAAATCAGGAATTCTGAGGCTAGGGGCCTGTGATGCTTTATGCATGGCAGTAATGGTGGCAGGCCATGGGTAAGTGAGTGGACTCTTGGGATGTTTGATGGCTGTGTGTGACAAGCATGCATTTTTTTTTTTCCTGAGAGCATCTGGGGCATATGTATGGGGTTGGAACTTGGAAGAGTTGTTGCAGTCTTGCAGACGCTGGAGAATTATGTGGAATGAAGTTGGGCTCTGTTCCTAGTTGATGTCAGATGAGAAGGCTTTGATTTAATTGATGTAATACACGGAAGAGAAGAAGAAGGAAATAAAAGGAATTAGAAAAGAGGGAAAAAGAAACAGAAATTAGAGAGAGTGATAAAGAAGATCTAGAAAAGAGCAAAATATAGGAAGAATGAAAAAAGTAGGGCAAAAAGAAAGAAAAGAGAAATAGGAGAGAGAAGAACATGGAATCAGATGGGAAAGGAGAAAAGGAAAAGAAAGAAGAATTAAGGTCTCTGAAACTTAATTCATTCATTCATGTACTCTTTTATAATAATTCTATCAAAGCTATTATAGAGGCCAGAAAGCAAATCTAACTGAACTCAAACTAATACTTCTGAAAATTCCAAAAGTATAAGTTCCTAAAATATTTCTTGAATGTGTTCTTTTTTACATAAAATCCTCAAGCCAAGAAAGTAACCCATCTGCTAAACGGTGTGATGTTGCAAGAAGTTAAAAACTTGCTAACATTTTTTCCTTTTGTCTTAACTTGAAGGATTTAAATGATGTCCTGTTAAGATAGTCTGAGATGTTGAGATATTATATGCTCATTTGGCTACAAACTAAGGAACTTGACACATTTGTATCCATTGAAATGTTTAATCCAGTTTAGGATGCTGGGATTGTTTTTCCTCCTTAGTTTAGTTTTTACTTCTTTTTGTTGTTATGTACTTATGTTTATGTTTTCCAAATGTTATATATGATATTTCTTTCTTTGTGTTGCTATTTGCATTGTATTGTGTTTGAAATTAATTCATCTTGACTTTTCTACCTTAATTTGCTTGTATGTTTGTTTACCAGCAAATTTGTTTTTTTCTTATTTCCTCCCTCCTTCAAAATGCAGATTGAGAAGCCTTTGCAAAGGCATGGTGGTAGACTTGAACACAATGAAACATATTGTGGTTCGTGTTTTGGTGCAGAAACGGTATGTTTGGTGTTTGTTTCTGTTGTGTTTGTATATTTTTTTACAACTTTTAAGGTTGATAATAGCTAGATATATTAGATACTATTATGATTTTCAAATAGTTGATGCATGTTGTTGAACTGATTCAACAAAATTATAATGTTTAGGGCAAACTGCAATAACATGCCTGATATTTGGCAACAAAATATTAAACTTTTGCTTTAATTACTGGGAGATACCCTTGACAGAGTTGGCTTCTATTAGAGTTAACAATTGACCGGCCTAACATTGTCAAATGTCCAAATTGCTTTTAAGTTAGTTGCTTTTAAGTTAGCTATTTTAGTATTTTATCCATTGTTATAATATTATTCCTTAAATAAATGTTATTTAAAAGTAAATAAATAAATCAAATTATAACAATTTAAGAATAAAAAATTTGTAAACACCAGGTCCAAAAGCTTAAACTTATAGAAAAAGACCCAACAATAGTATTCAAGCACTCTAACTCACTCCCTCATGTCCAGGGCTTGCCAATACAATTTTTTTAACAATAGTACTTTTTATCTGGACATATTTTCTAATTTAATGTTCTGGTTTTTTTTATTCTTGAGCATGGTTTTTAACCTATACATCTGTTCTTTCTTCCTGTTCTTAATTTAGTAACCTCTCTCATGCAGTCAGATGATGATTGTTGTAATTCGTGTGAAGAAGTTCAAGAAGCATATAGGAAGAAAGGGTGGGCACTTACAAATGCAGATATGATTGACCAGGTTTGTTTTCGCAGCTCTAATTCATTAGAGGTTTCTTGGTACAACTACACACATTCCTCTTGTTTAATGATTTTTTAAATACATAAATTGCATGAACTGCTGAAAATAAGTTTATTTAATAATATAAATATTTTCCTATTATTCTATGTTTCATATTCTATGTATTTGCTTACATTTAGTTTGATTTATTCTATTATTTTGGTCTTCAACTACTTTAGAAAAGTACATGTTGTAAGATCTTCTGTGAGCAGTCATAATATCACTAAAAATGGAAAACGAACTGCGATAAATTTTGGTATCTCCTTACATATGTTTATACTTAAAATTTTAAGTTAATTTCCTGCAAAGTTCTTTAATTATTCACAGGGCATTCACAGGCTGATTAAGTCAATTGGTTTCTGTAGACTAAATCTGTGCTGCTATAATATTCATATTCTGCCTATCATGATTCTTGACAAGATGAGGTTGGTTCAGTGGTTTGCCCCTCACACCTACACCGTGATATTGTAGGTTCGAGTTTGCCCCCCTCCCCCAACCCCGAGTTATTGTAATTTTTCATATTCTGTAATTTGTCTATCTTGCCCTGGAAACCCAAGGCTTAGTTACCCGGTATCTCTTGATGTATCCCCATTCCCCAGTCATTTGCCTTATCCCAAACTATTAGTAGGCCTGTACACTTGGAATGAATGGGAGAAGGATGCATTCTTTATATTGATGTTTCTTTTCTTAGAATTGTCGGCCACTGCTCTTTCTTTTTTAATCCAAGTCAGAAACCCTGGGCTATCTTGTTAATTATAATTTGTGATAATTTTTATTCTCATACATAGGAAAATTGCAGCAAAATCAAGCTCCCTTATCTCTTTGGTGATGACTTCCTCTTTGCAATTATTAATTTTTTAACCAAGTTCGTGAGGCGAGACCTTATGATCCTTAACCTCTATGACACAAGTTACAGTTTGGGTCAGGAATTAAAAAAGTTTTAGCATAAATCATATGGAGGTTCAATAGAAGCTATCATAAATTTCACTTGTTCAGGCATAATTATGGAACGTGGCATTAGCCTATACTTTTTATGGTACCCCACTACCCATAAGAAAGAGTAAATATGGACTACATTCCGATCTATGGGACTCTAATCTAGTCAACTATGGCTCCAATTAAAGTCCATGGAAAGCATTGCTTAAGGATATTCATCATTCATTGAGTATGTGAGACTGCTGGTGGGGAATGGCTAGAAAATTAGATTTTGGGAGGATATGCAGATTGGATTTTAGCTTCCTTTTAAGCTTTCCATTGGCTTCAAGGCTAATCCACTTGCAGTTTTTCATGTAAAGCATACTTCTTAGATTAATGATGATTTGTACAATACATTTCAGCCAGCTTAGGTGATATGGGAAAACAAAAGTTCCTCCAAGGTTATTATTCTTCATTTCGGTTTTAAACAAACCTTGAAAAAAAAAAGCCGGGGCCAAAGTCTTTATTTGTTTAAGCATTGATCCACCCACTACATAACAAGACACAAGCCCCGAATAGCCTAGTCCGTCACATATATTAGATAATAATAAAAAATAATAAAATAGTAGGAGCATTAATCTCATTCATTCTGCCTGGCTTGATGAAAGAGATTAGAGAGGGGCTAGGATCTTGTTCTAGAATAGTAGATACTTATAGTGAGATAAAATTAGCCATTACATGTAGGAATTCAAGCAATCAATCCCAAAATGCATTTTCTTTCTTACCATTCTCTAATTTTCACAGTGGCCAGACATCACCTTTCATTTCAAGTAGAGACAGGTAAGAGGGAAAGGGAAATTTTGGTTGCTTAATGATTCCAATTTTTTCTTATTTCATTTTTACTTGCAATGATTACAATTCTGAAATTTTGTTAATGATTAATTTTCTTAGTTTTTACATATGATATTTACATATTGATGCTGAAAGTGATTGGTTTATGGTTATAGATGGCTTAAATGGATAATGTTTATGCTAAATGTGAACTGGCTGTCCACCTAGGGAACCAAACATCCTTCTAAAGGAGCTCTTAAAACTATACAAAAGCTGCAAAAAAAAAAATACCATATTCCCCCAATAATTTATAAGACAAACTATCCCAAAAATATGCAAAATTTATCCAATAATTTAGATGGATGAAGAGGAAGGAAGTATCCTGAAACTCCTTTGTAATTGGAGCTCAAATGATGCTAATGATTAAATGCTTCCCCACAACACATTACAATCTTCTTCCTTGCTATCTTGAAAAATGTGGATATTCGTTTCTTGCCAAATCATCCACAAAAAAGCCAAGATTAGACACTTAAAACAAAAGTAGCTTTTTTCCCTCTATCAAACTGAAAAATACTCTCAGTGAGCAGAGCACTACCAATTCTAGGACTGCCCATGAGTTTTTGATCTCTTTACTACATCAAAGACTTGATCTTCTTAAAACATTGGAGTACGATAAAAACCCTCTCATTATAGAATAAGGACTACGTGTAATCAAATTGGGAAGTACATGTTTCTTATTCTGGTATTTCCTTTTTTGTATAATGTGTGTATGGTTATGTTATGTTGGTCCACTACGGATGAGAAACATTAGCTAGGGCGTTGTACATCATTGTTCTTTTACACTTCTGCAAGCCTATCAGTGTTTCCAGTTTCTTTATGCAGCACTGCAGTTTGTATAAGTGCAATAGCAACTTATATTTAAGCATCAGTAAAATAAACGCATGCTCTCAATGACATCTAAGTTTCATGTTCTTTCTAATGTCTTGTATTCCGCTCTTGAGCTTGAGAACTTGTTTATATGCTTTGTAGCTTTACATTGCATCTGAGTTTCTAATATGCCTTATTGGTTTTCAGTGCAAAAGGGAGGGCTTTGTTCAGAAGGTAAAAGATGAAGAAGGTGAAGGATGCCATATTTATGGATCTTTAGAGGTTAATAAAGTGGCTGGGAACTTCCATTTTTCACCTGGGAAAAGCTTCCACCAGTCTAATTTTCATCTCCTTGATTTGCTGGCTTTCCAAAGGGATAGTTATAATGTGAGACTCATCTTGGTTTCTAAAAATCTTTGGATATAATTATAAAATTTCCACGTGGAATCTTAACTAGGTTCATATATGTCAGTGTGGTCATAACTTTATGGTCTATGGTACAGATAACTCACAGCATCAATAAGTTAGCTTTTGGTGATTACTTTCCTGGCGTGACAAATCCTCTGGATGGGTAATTAATAATTATTTCTTTCTTCTCTTACATATAGCTATTTGCTCTTTTGAAAATGCAAATTTATGTTCTATTTGACCTTACTGTAAATACTAGTACTAATTGAAACAAAGATAGATATTCTTCATAACTGAAAATTTTGTTTAAGTGGCAGCTAAATTGATTATTGTTTTGTGCATGTCTGTAAACATCTTTTTCTTCGGAAGGGCAATGTATATTGGTAAATAATTTTTATGGTTTTGCAGTATCACTTCATATATGGATAAACAATTTACAGTGGTTTGGGTGCTGTTGCCATATTTGGTTATTCAGTATCACTTCATATATTGGTAAAATATTTACAGTGGTTTGGGTGTTGTTACCCTAAGTTGCTCACTCAGGTGGTCAAATTGAGATGTAGGGTATTTCCTTGTTAATAGATTGTTTTGGTTCATTTGGTGCATCGGGCTTGTCATAGGAGTATTCTTTTGGAAGAGCTTATGGGTCTTTTGGCCTTTAAGTTGAAGTGGTGTATGAGCGGAGATTTATATGTGACTAGGTATACTTTTGAGAAACTAAATGGTGGAAGAATAACTAAGAGTTTGATATAGTATGCTGACTTTGTTATGTTGAGTAAACATTCACCTATTGGCAATGCCAGGTTTATGTCATCAAATGGACAAGATAGGTTAGTTGCTATTAAGGCTGGATAGATTTAACACCTAGAAATGGTGTTTTTATTGAAGAGAAAAATTGCTACTATCCTAGCCTTAATTCCCAAGAAGGATAGATCTCCTGGAATAAGCAACTTTAGACCCCACAAATCTAATGACCAACTTGTATTAGATCATTGCAAAGGTCGGAAAATTGAGTGAAATATTGGAGGATGAAATCTCTAGGAATTGAATATTTTTTTATAAAGGGTGCTATTTTATTTTGTTTTGTTTGCTGATAAGTCATTGGATGAAATGTATATGATTTCTAGAAAAAGTTACTTATTTGCTTTATAGTGTATCTGTTTGCATACAATTAACACACACACTGCGTACACACAAATGTATATATTAATATATGCATGTGGTTGTTTACTCATCCACTTCTAATATTTGATTTTCTACTGCTTTTTCAGGGTACAATGGATGCATGAAAACCCGTATGGTATGTATCAATATTTCATCAAGGTTGGTATTGTCCTAGCATTAGCCAATGATTTTTTGTTGCTATTAGTCTTGTGTTTGAGTTTGGGAATGGAATATGAGTCTTGCTATTTCTTTACTAAGAAGCAAGTGATGCCATTTCTAGTTCAATGCAAACTGTTTACTTGTTTGGCTCTTAACAGTTTTTCGTCATGGCAAATTTTTTATTTATCATGCATTGAAATTGAACTTTTGTTGTTTTTCAAGTTATCTGATCAGGAATTCATTATAATTACATACGGTGTTTAGACTTTTTGACTCCAACACGTTGCTGGAGTTTTACCCTGTTGATAGTCAATATCTTGTGAGAAAAATACAACTTAAATCCTTGGAATGAATGAATTTTGTTCTCTCTCTCTCTCTATATATATATATATATCGAATACTTCTCTGATTAGGACTGTCATGACTTTATAATTTCAGGACGTTCTTACTAGAGAACCACCCTATATCTATCTATCAATCTATCTATCTATCTATCTCTCTAGTATTTATGTAACTACCCCTCCTCCTCTTCCTTAATGTGTGAGCTTTCATTTGCCGGTGGATATGTGCAGTACTATTCTTATAATTTGCATAACTCAGAAGGATGTTATAATAGATTTACTGTTTGACTTTCCAGGTGGTGCCTACAGTATACACTAGCATCAGAGGTTACAACATTCAGTCAAATCAGGTATTAAAATGTTATACATATTGGCTCTGAGTGTTTTGTCTTTATTTATGAAACCGTGCCCTGAGATGCACCAGCATTGGTACTCTTCAGTATTCTGTGACAGAGCACTTCAGGAGTTCAGAATTTGGCCGCCCGGAATCTCATCCTGGAGTTTTCTTCTTTTACGATTTATCTCCAATTAAGGTGCATTCCTTTCTCAAACATTTAACAAGCTAATTAAATGTTGGACTGGAATATTCTATGATCTTATGGTATGGGTGCTTCATCTGCCATTAATGAAAGTCTTTCCCTTTTACTTTTTCCTTTTCCTTTTCCTTTTCCTTTTATATTCCTTAGCTTTTTTATTCAAAAATAAATGTTTCATATTATATTAACTTTTTTCTTCATTACTAGAGACTTAGATAGCAAATAAAAAATTATATGCATGTCAAGTGAATCAGTGAAATACATGATAAACAGTATCTTATAAAAAAAATGTAAATAAAGACCATTTAAAAATTAATAGAAAACCTAAAACTAAAAAAAAAAAAAAAAAAGAAGTTTATAGTAAAATTGTTTTCATTTATTTACTAAAAAATGAATTTGGCGGGGACATTCTTGACAAGTTGGAAGAGAAACAAAGGAAAGTTTCAGACATGAACTCACAGGATGGGTGCCTTTTGTTACTACAATTGTACTCATCTAAATTTTTTTTTCATATTTACATTTTTTTCAGGTGACTTATAAAGAGGAACATATTTCTTTCTTACACTTCCTGACAAATATTTGTGCAATAATTGGAGGTAATACCATCTCTTTCTTTCTTTCTCTCAAAATGTACAAATGGAACAGTTCATGGAACCATACTTAATTGTATTCCCAGGTACTTTTGCAATGGCCGGAATAATAGATGCATTTATATATCATGGTCAGAAAACAATCAAGAAGAAGATGGAAATCGGCAAATTCAGATAATGCTTCTAATCTAGCATTGTCTTTAGTAATTGGTTTTCCGGAAAGTTATTCGGATGGTAGAAATCTAGTTCATATTTTTTCTAGTATTATTAATGCTGGGTTGTAATGCCTATGTATTCTACAAGTTGTAATTTGAATTTATCATCAGTGGCTTAATCTTTGTTTCCCAGTTTAGACTGATAATTCACTCTTTTTTTTTTTTCTTTTTTAATTTTGATATTGTTGTATACAGACTACAGACTACATATTACAGTATGCTGAGGTTATTTGCAATTCTCCCATTTTTTTAGAGCTGAGGTTTGCTAGGACTGAGCATGATTTTCATAGCGACTCCCGCAATTAGGAGAGGGGTCTGCCTATACTTAACGGTGGATACGTAAAGTGTAACCACAAATGTGGTGGAGGTGCACACCAATTGCTTATATTAACAGTGTGCATGGGATATAGCACTTGGGCACCCTAACTTTATGCAATATGTTAAGAATATCACATCTGAAAAATTCAACACCAATTGCTTATATTAACAGTGTGCATGGGGTATTGCACTTGGGCACCCTAACTTTATGCGTTCAATGTTATTGTTGATATTCAGGCTCTATTTAGAGAGCTGGGTGTCTGTAAGTGCCTCCCTATTCCCAGACTTGGGAATAGCTTGGCCTTGGCTCATGAGTCATGACCTTGTTTCTCTAGCCTGTTCCTCCAATTCGGAGCAGATTTGGCAGGATCTTGATCCTCAATGTATCTTTCCTCTTCTTTAGTGGTTTTCCAGTTTAGCTTAAAAAAATAAAATTAATTAATTAATTCAACACAAAAGTATCATATCGTTAATCCAGTAAACCTTAGAGATAACCGTTGACTAATCTAATATTATGATTTATGAAATGTCCATAACAATTCTTGGTTAACTATTTTAAATTATTATATTATCAAATGTAATTCACAGAAAAAAAAAAATCAGATTTAAAACACAACTCTTCTTCAACAGAGCTAAAGGAGGAGAGAAAATGGTGAGGACGATCCCTTGCTTGCCATATATACTAAAATTTACATTTAAGTGTGGTTGCAAGTGGTGAGGACGATCCCTTGCTTGCCATATATACTAAAATTTACATTTAAGTGTGGTTGCAAGTGGTGAAAAATCAGTTTTCAAAACTAATATATATATATATATAAATGTTCAAGTCAGTGTGCACTGATAAAGCTGGATGTGGACCATTAGATTTACATAATTTGACTCAAAGTAAATGCACTTGTCAATGCTTCTCCATAATCAGTTGTCCACATGCATTGGTATTGATGTAATTACATCAGTGCGCATTGACCAGAACGGGACCATATAAATATATATATATATATTTGACATGTGTAAAACGGCTCTGTCAAAAAATGGTGTCCCTGTTGGGGATCAGTGTTTAGAATATTTGATTTGTTATGTATCTTTGTAGTTAGATTTTCTTGGTAGTATAGTGTGCCATTTAACATTTTCGTTATTTTTGGATTTCCAAATGTTCTTTTTGTTTTTCAGGTTCTTAGGTTTATGCACGGAAGGTGTTCATTAAGAAGAACTTTACATCAAGCATTAGACAATATCAATCGTGTGGTTAGGATCGTATGACAACTTGAAAAAGCTACTCCACACACTCAAATGATGGAAAACCAAGCGCCTCGTGAAGCTCCTGCTAACCAAGGTCAAAGGATGACAATGGGGGAATATGTCTTGCCTATTATTGGAAACCAACCTTCTCTAATAGTGTTGAATGCCATTTGAAAGAGATACGAGCTAAAAAGCATTGTAAAAGGCCCTTCAGAGGTGATTTCTTAGGTGGTTTGGAGCTCAAAGGCCGTGGAAGAGGTGTTTTGAACAAAATAAGATAGGGGTATTTATATGTATGTGGGATTAGGGCATGAATTTCTATGTTTACTGAGTTGGAAACCGTATGCGTGGTATGCATGCATAGTAGACTTTGATGCATCGAACTGCAACAACTCACTGGAATACTTGTGTTGTACGTCTTTCACGGTACACTTAGACGAAACCAACCGCAACAAGTCTCTATAATGGATTCATTGTACATTTTGCGGTATTCTTTGACGCATCAAACCATAACACTTCTCCGGAATGGATTCACGGTTCAACTTTGATTGTTGCCTGATACACTTTGACGACGCATACCACGCATGGCCTTCAAATCCTCTTTTTCACTCCAACTTTTCCTAACTTTGCTTCAATACTCCTGAAATGCTATAATGACCTGCTGATGGAGACAAGTGGCAGACTCCTTTAAGAGTTTATAAGCGTAAAAACAAATCATCCAAGGCCCAAACTTTAATTTGGCATAATGATTGGCCTACTTAGGATTTTATGTGATCAGCCCAACAAGTTTGTATCCAGAATTGTCTAAGAAGTCGAAAAGAGTCTATGTACCTCTATAAATGATCATAGAAGTTGAGCTGTTGGGCAATGAATAATTAATTAAGAAAAGTTTCATCTTTTACAGCCAAGATTGTGTGATTCAATCAATTAGCCTAAGGTGTGATGCCAAGGGTTTCTTAGGTGAGATGCCTAAGTAATTTTACTAGTTCATTATTTACTCTCTTACACCACTATCTATTCAAACCATCCTTTTAACCCAACAACAAACCATCAACAATCTATCTTCTGCATCATATTTGGTGTTAACGCATAGATATCATGTCTACGAGATCCGGGAGGAGTCTTAGATGAAACCAACCACGACAAGTCTTTATAATGGATTCATTGTACATTTCGCGGTATGCTTTGATGCATCAAACCACAACACTTCTTTGGAATGGATTCACGGTTCAGCTTTGATTGTTGCGTGGTACACTTTGACGATGCATACCACGCATGGCCTTCAAATCCTCTTTCTCACTCCAATTTTTCCTAACTTTCCTTAAATACTCCTGAAATGCTATAATGACCTGTTGATGGAGACAGGTGGCAGACTCTTTTAAGAGTTTATAAGCATAAAAACAAAGAATCCAAGGCCCAAACTTTAATTTGGCATAATGGTTGGCCTACTCAGGATTTTATGTGATTAGCCCAACAAGTTTGTATCCATAATTGTTTAAGAAGTCAAAAAGAGTCTATGTACCTCTATAAATAATCATGGAAGTTGAGCTACTAGGCAATGAATAATTAATTAAGAAAAGTTTCATCTTTTGTTAGGTTTTGACTTGTATTCCTAAGTAAACCAAACGTGAACCAAACAAAACTCAACTGATGTGAAGCTTCCTAGAGACGTGGGATACGTTTGAAATTTTGAATGGTGGTGTTTGAGAGAGGTTGAAGACTAGAAGAACGGAAGAATGAAGCAAACCGTTGTAGGTTGCGCTGTGGCTTTGACATCAGTTCCCACAGCGTTATAGCGCTATGATGTACGCTGTGGATTTTGACAGTGGTAATGAGAGCGGTTGAAGATTAGTGGAGAGCGCTACAAGTGGCGTTGTGAAAGCCACAGCGGTGGCAAGGGCGGCCAGAAGCAGAATTGTTTCGTGGTGTTGGAAGCGGGGTGCACATCGTGACCAATGCAACGGAGACGATGTATTGCTGAGATCGAGAATGTGGCACAGATTAGGAAGAGATATTCTTTTGGAAGTTCTTGTGCTTGAAGGAAAATGATTTACTCCTTACAAGAAAACTTGTCATAAAAGGAAATAGTATTTATGTGGAACAAGTAAGTCTTGTACGTTTATGAGTTAGATTTCCTTTTATCTTAAACTCTCTATAACTAATATAAATAGAACCTTGTAATTAGGTTGAAGTGTGAGTTGAACACTATTTAACATCAGAGAGTGTGGTGAGATTGTTAGGGTTGTGCTCAATAGCAAGAGTGTAACGTTGTACTTGACAATCTTTTCATATTAATAAAGTGATTTCTGTTAGTTAACAAAATCTTATATAGCATTTATTATTATAATTGTCAAAGTAAATAATCATAAGGTCAAAAGACTATGAGAAAAGAAGAATTGTTCGTACATCTGGATATGTATGAGGTAGAAACAATTCTTTAGTTAGTCTTGAATAACGTTCACAATTTAAGTTAAAGATTGGGCACCTTTATCTTGTTAAAGTTGTAGAATTCTTTTACTAGCATTTGAGTGGGATTAAATGTGTTGTGATGAGTCTAAAATCATCGAAGGATCTTCGAGTAAAAGAATCTAGTGCACTGGGTGCATTGAACCGGATCACAATGAAATACTTTTTCTAGAACCGTCAATATATAAAAGTTTTTTCATTATCAGGACAATCGGAGAGTCTATCTTAATCCTGAGATAAATGATGGACTTATGGTTGCAAGTGTTATCATTTGAGCTATCAATGAGTACGATTATATAGCATAGTCTATCCTCGATAGTTTGGTGGTATTCATTTGTTAATCGATAGAGGACTTCATTTATAGATATGGACATCGTGGCTCCATTTATTAAATGTGAGTAGAATATCATCATATAGATGCTTTGTGGTTTTGGATATGAAATCTTAACGTTGAGTTTTCAATAGTGTCTATTGAAAGATGACTTCTGGACAAGTCATAATATATATCCAAGTTCAAAGTGTGGTCATATGAGTAAATATGGTAACTTTAAGAGCTATAGGTGGTCTATGAGCTCTTGGCGATTACTGATATTCTACACGAGGATTCACTATCTCCCATATGATTGTCTAGGGTATGAATGAGTATCGTTAACTTATTCCATTTTTATTTCAGAGTGCAATTTTAGTTCTTTAGTGGAATGAACTAAAATTAATAGATTGAACCTAAGTGAATCATTTGTTGATTGTGATTGGGTTATGTCTATTGGAGTTTAAATTTAGATAGGCCCGCCAAGATCCCCAATCCGCACGGATTTACATGAATCACTTGATATATTCTACCGGCTATTTCTAGGTCCATTTAGAATTGTATTTAATATATTAAGAATATAATTTGCACATTATTTATTTAATGGGCTGTTTAATTATATTAATATATTAATGAAAGGCATGTGGGCTTGTTTCTTTTAGTAAGAATGGGTCTAGTTCACATGTGAGCTTTTTATTAAAGTCCAAATAGATTAAATAAAATAAGAAAACAATATGTAGGCCCAAGTTCTAGTCATAGGCGGTAATGGCTATTTTTTAGCCCATTATATTGTTTTATTTTATTATTTAATTAAATGGAAATTAATTAATATGTTAATTAATTATTTAATTAAAAATCAAATTTTTTTCTGATTAGGAAATATGTTTCCTAGTAGTATACTACTATTAGTATTATACTGAATATAAAAGACTTTATTTGTTTAGTCAAATAAGGAAGTCTTTTATATAGTCACAAATACACTAAAGAGTTGGATTAGAGTTTGAATATTATATACATGACAAGTTGAATTCAAATTGCTATAAAATATATATAATCTATATGGCAACTTATTGCCGAGATATATATGATATATATATGAAAAGTAGAATTTATGCATATATGGGCATATGGCCATGCAAAATATAAATATATATATATATATATATTAGGCATGCAGTTATTGCAATATATATATATATATATATTAGGCTATTGTGCAGTAACATATATATAATGATGTATATAAGGATTTGTGCAGTTACATATATATATATATATAATGATATATATTAGGCGTGCGATAGTTATATATATATTTTGCGGCAATAGATATATATATATATTCTTCATATATTTTCAAGAACCCTAGTTTTTGCAATTGAGAGTTTTTTCTTTTGGTAGAGAAAAATAAAATTCAAATCTAAGACTAGTGAGAGATTTCGGCCAAGAGGGGTTGTGTGAGAAGAATTGTTCTTGCTTGGATAGTGTACTAGTGATCTTAACATCAAGAGATCTTGTATACACTTTTGAATTAGGTTCACGCGAATTTTAATCTTATGATTGTGAATTCAAAAGTGACCGGAACATTCTTAGCAACCTTTGGAGATTATAGTGACTAACAAAATCAGAAAAGTGTTTGTTTGTCCATTCTCAGGTTCACAATTCAAAGAAGGGAGACCACGCTCCTAGGTGATTCACGTTCGTGATCGGTTTTGGAAGATCTAGCGGATTACCATCGACGTTAGTCAATCGGATCACGCGACAAATGTATTTCATCTTTTCGTATGTATGATTAATTAATTAAAGGGTTAAGGTTCAATATGGAAAAATTTTAAAATATACTAAACTCTTTTTTAGTCTCGCTTCCGCTGCGTGCACGTATTTTTACCCCTACAGAGATATGGGGGAGACCTAATGGGAATATTCGAGGAGGGATCCAAGGGAATATCGGTGGATCCAAGTTAGAGATCCGTTGGTGATATTTAGGGGAGACCTAGGGGATATTGGGGGTTCTTGGTGAGGATATTGTGAGCGTGGTTTGGGGTTTGGTGTGAGAGAGAATCCTAGAGCATATGGTTGTAAAAGTTTATCATATAGTGAAATTTTCTTTGTCGTCCTGACGGCCCATTGTTTTTTACCCGTTTTAGGTTTTCCACGTATATCTTGTATTGTGATTGTTTATTCTCTCTCATCTACTTTTTTGCTTATTGACGTTATTAATTGCTATGAGCTATGAGTGTATATTAGGTACGACGTTTCCGCATTCATCGGTTATAGGATTATCCCCAACAATTGGTATTAGAGCCATATGGCTTGGCGATGGCGGTGATAAGTCTTTACGGGAGATCGTATGAAGGACTTGGTGGCATTGGGATAATGAAGACCATGGTTGTCTAGTATGGTTTAGCAAAGGAGATGTGCCTTGAAGGCGGTTTCAAACTCGTTAGGATTTGATGAAATGAAGAATTTGATGGAGGAGAAGTTTTGCTTGTGGTGACAGGTACCAGTCATGAAGATCCAATCTGGATTACACAAGGAGCTGATTCACTATAAATAAAATAAAAAAAATAAAAAAATAAAAAAAACGCTCGAAGTCTCTGGTGTGGTGTGGGGCTTATCCGGCAGAGCACTCCTGGTTTCTAGTAGAAAGTCATTCACCAGGTATGTGATGTAAGGACAAAAGGTCTTTCACAGGGTTTGGTGATGTAAGGACATATTTATCCTTTGGACAGTTTTCCCTACTGGCCATGGAAAAGGATATGTTGTTGCTAGTGGTCCATAATTGTGCACAAGGCATTGGTCAGAAAGTGATGCAAGGTGTATGGTGGACAAAGATGTCAATGGCTGACGAACTCCTTGGAAATTTGACTTGAGGAGTTGCACCATAATTTCAGTAGGTTATGGAGCTTCCTGGAGATGTAGAATACGTTTGGAAGTTTGAATGGTGGTGTTTGAGGGAGGTTGAAGACTAGAAGAACGGAAGAATGAAGCAAACCAATGTGGCTTTGACAACGGTTCCCACAGCGGTATAGCTCTGTGATGTACGTTATGGATTTTGACAGCGGTAATAAGAGCGGTCAAAGATCAGTGGAGAGCGCTGCGAGTGGCGCTGTGAAAGTCATAGCGGTGGTAAGAGCGGTCAGGAGCAGAATTGATTTGTGCTGTTGGAAGCGGGGTGCACACCATGACCAATGTGACGAAGACGATCTATTGCTGAGATCGGGAATGTTGCGTAGATTAGGAAAAGGTAATCTTTTGGAAGTTCTTGTGCTTGAAGGAAAAGGATTTACTCCTTACAAGAAGACTTGTCATAAAAGAAAATAATATTTATGTGGAATAAGTAAGTCTTGTACGTTTAGGAGTATGATTTCATTTTATCTTAAACTCCATGTAACTAGTATAAATAAAACCTTGTAATTAGGTTGAAGTGTGAGTTGAACACCATTTAACATCAGAGAGTGTGGTAAGATACAGGGGAGACCTAATGGGAGAATATCTGAGAAGGGATCTAAGGGAATATCGGTGGATCAAATTAGAGATCCGTTGGTGATATTTAGGGGAGACCTAGGGGATATTGGGGGGTTCTTGGTGAGGATATTGTGAGCGTGGTTTGGGGTTTGGTTTGAGAGAGAATCCTAGAGCATATGGTTGTAAAAGTTTATCATATAGTGGAACTTTCTTTGTCGTCATGACGGCCTGTGGTTTTTTACCCGTTTTGGGTTTTTTTACGTATATCTTGTGTTGCGATTGTTTATTCTCTCTCATCCATTTTTCTGCTTATTGACGTTATTAATTGCTATGAGTTATGGGCAAATATTAGACATGGCGTTTCTGCGTTCATCGGTTCTAGGATTATCCCCAACATCTTTTACAGCCAAGATTTTGTGATTCAATCAGTTAGCCTAAGGTGTGATGCCAAGGGTTTCTTAGGTGAGATGCCTAAGTAATTTTACTAGTTCATTATTTACTCTTTTACACCATCATCTATTCAAACCATCATTTTAACCCAACAACAAACCATCAACAATCTATCTTTGTGCTGCATCATATTTGGTGTTAGCGCATAGATATCATGTCTACAAGATCCATGAGGAGTTTTAGAGGAAGGTTAATCGATAACCAGCGCGATGAGATTTTTATTCGAATCATGGAACAGCTTGTTGGCATGTAAGTTCTATTAAACAATGTTGAAGTTCAAATTTCTCAATCGAGAACTGATTTACACCAAAAAGAATAAGGAGAAACATCTCAAGCAAATAATAACCAAATCCAAGAAGGGCAACAAGCATATCAAATGAATCAACATTCCTTTGTCTAAATGGGCAAGAGGATTTCTTAAAATGGGAAACAATTTCCATAACGCTGCTGTGGATATTACGAAGAAAGTAAGAATCAAGGTACCATATTTTGAAGGAAAGGTGGATTCTACCTTATTCGCTAATTGGCTTACAGTAATAGAAAAGTATTTTGATTTGTATGATATGAGTGATGACAGAAGAGTGCAATTCGCAAAAATGAACTTGTGGGTTTGGAAAAGATATGGTGGACTAGTGTTGAAGGGGACATAAGGAGAATGGGACAACCACAAATTGGCACATGGCAAGAGATGAAGACTAGGTTACGAGAGAAATATATGCCAACAAATTACTATGATAAGTGTAAGGACCTCTATTTTATGATTGGCTTATTTCATGACATACCACATTGGAATGATTTTGTAATGGGTAGTTTAGGTTCCATTGGCAAGCTTCCAAGCATCTCCTTGACTTCAAGATTAAGTGTAAGAGCGAAAGGTAATTCATTTGACTTGATTCTTGAAGAGATTATGTGCACAAACACACTTACATGCATTCTCATATTGCTTTGTATTTGTGTTTCCATGATTATGTGCATTTATGTTTCAACTCACACAAGCACTTTTATGTTTGTGTTTGTTTTGGTATGGTTGGTAAAATCTCATTGTATTTCAAAGAATTATATTTTTGAGATTGTTTATGTTATAGGTAAAAATAGTCGTGGCGGACACGTCATCACCATATAAGGCTATGCAAGCAGGAGTCAAGATAAGTCAACTTACAGAGCAAAAAAATCCCCCACGACGACTTACTCGGAAAAAGAGTAAGTCGCCCGACCACAAACAAAGACCATCAGCTCGGGCAGTAAATCTTACTCGGGCACATACTCGGGCATACTCGAGTATGCTCGGGAATCAATAAAACAGATAGTCACCAGCGTTCATATTCAAAACGCAGGACATAATCAGCGACCAGCGTCTCCATGATAAGCAAAGGTGTGGCTGCTCAGAGTTCAAGTAAGGAAGCAAATAGTTTCTCCGCAAATAAAGGAGGAGGAATCAGAATCAAACTTGGACTCAGCCCAAATCAGGAAATATACCACAAAGAAAGAAACAGAATCAGTTTAGGATTAGAACGCACACCCCAAAATTAGGGCACCACATGCCAAACCCTAATAACAACATGTATAAATACCCCCTTTGTACACAAATAGGGGGTACGCGAGAAATAGCTAGAGAGAGAGAGAGAGAGAGAGAGAGAGAGAGATTATAGTGCCATATTCTTGTAACCATTCTTCATAGTGAATTTGGCTTCGTTGCTAAAGCAACAATCCGTGGATGTTTCTCCAATTATTGGAGGTTTACCACATAGTTGCTTGTTATTTCTTCTTGATTTTTAATCGTTCTCGTTCATAAACTATAGCAATTCGAAAATAAATCATTGACTCGGTGACCATCAAAAATCACCGTCAACGATTGGCGCTAGAAGGAGGGGGACCCAAAAATTTGTGACAACAATGGTTGGTGAAGGAGATGGTAGCGATTCCAGGTACAGTCAAGGCATGCCAAGTAACGAGCTGGAAGATGAAACCGTGCTCAATATAGCGGATGCCACCCTAACGACGGCAGACCAGTCAGCCGCCCTAGCTGGTATTCAATGTTTCCCTACAACTAATGAAGAAATCGCGCAACAATTCCGCGCTTCTCTGCAACAACTTATATCAGACACAGCAAGGCAAGGAATTGAACTTTCCACCACGGAAGGTTTGATGTTGCCTCGCAATCTGTCCGCCACAAACCAACAGGCAGCAAGATTGCGTTCTGCAGTGGTGATACCAATGCTTGATGCACCCCTAAAGGCAAGACGAGATCCTACAGGCAGACCAGAGATATTATCCGAAAGAGTGGCCAAGAGAAGTAGGGAGCATAGAGAGGGGAATGATTCTGACAAAGGGTACGATCAAGATCGGATAGCTGGGGATCGAGATCACCCTAGGAGGCACAGTCACCAGAGAGATCGGTCATCATCCTCGGAAGAAAGTGAGCAGAATCATCATCGCAAGCGCTAAAGGGGCACAGTTTGGCTGTATGGCCTAAACCGAGATCGTAGAGAGTTGAATCCGGAGGAAAGGGGCCAAAAACTGACCATAAGTCAAAATTTCAATGCGATAGGGGAACCAGAAGGAGACAGAGACATACTCATACAAAGTCTGACCCGGGAAGTTCAGAATAATCGTCGACAAATGGATGCTTTAGTCAGGCGATATGGGCTTAACGAGCTGTCAGATGATGAATCCGGAAGCCCTTTCACCAATGGGGTCCTGAGAATGCCTTTCCCGGAGAGATTCATGATGCCACACATTGAGCTGTTCAAGAAAGATACCGACCCAAAAAAACACCTCCGGAGGTATAGGAGCGCTATGGCACAATATGTCCATAATGACGCACTGCTATGTTTGAATTTTCCCCAGACTCTAGGGGATCTAGGCTCCCGGTGGTTTGGTAGACTACCAGTAGCAAGCATAAGCAACTTCGGCGAGCTGAGTAAAGCTTTCTCAAGGCAGTTCCTCGGGAATGTACACACAAAAAAATCAGTGGCCCACTTATCCCAACTCAAACAGGGAAAAGACGAGTCGCTGAAGAGATATCTTAGGAGGTTCGGTCAGGAAGTGTCCAAGATTGGGAGTGCAAATGATGAAGCAATAATTGCCGTGTTTATCAACAACCTTCCGAATGGCCAATTGTCATTTGACCTCAGAAGAGCCCGACTAACCAGTTATGCTGATATGATGGACATGGCGGGGGGTTACGCCTTGGCTGAAGAGGAAGAAATTGCCACAGGAGGTTACTTCGTGCATGGCGGTCGCCCAGAAGGATCCAAAACCAAAGACCAAACAAAGGCGCCCAATACCAAAGGTGACAAACAGAAGAATAAAGCGCACGATGGTCGGGATGGACGGCGAGCATACGACCCGAAAACCGATCAACCGCGGCAGAGGTTCCAAAGCAGATATACAAATTATACCCCATTGAAGAAAGATCAAGGTGAAATCCTGGCAATCCTAGAAGAGAAGAACATGTCTAAAGAACCGTCTAAGCAGTCAACATATGCTCGGAAGGACACCACCAAATATTGCCGGTTCCACAAGGAGAATGGGCATGAGACATCCAAGTGTTTCCAGCTAAGGGACCACATCGAAACCCTCATTAGGGAATGGCATTTGAAAGACATTGTCTTAAAAAAGGTGGACATGGTGGATGGACAGAAGGATAGCCGACAAGACGGACGGGCAAGAAAGCTTAGTCCCAAGAAAGCGGAGCAATTAACACCATCTTTGGAGGACTAGCGACTGGCAAGAGTAACAGGGAAAGGACCCAGGAAATCCGGGAGGCCATGGAGGCACGGAGAGACCTGGACGTCAATTCTATTGAACCCGACCCGAAGAGAATCAAGGAGGGTTGGGACCCGATCATATTCACAGAAGCCGACTCACAGGGAGTAGATGTTAGGCCAAATGACGCGCTGGTGATCAGCGCACGGATCGGTCATAGAGAGGTTCATCGAATTTTAATTGACAATGGGAGTTCAGCAGACATTCTAAGTGCAGAAGTATATGACCAGCTGAGGCTAGATAGGAAAGACCTACAACCATTTCCCACGCCCCTTAGAGGATTTGGAGGAGTTGAAGTAAGGTCGCTTGGCACGGTGAAGTTACCCGTGAAGATCGAGAAGGCTCCTTGCCAAAAAACAGTGCTACTTGACTTTGTGGTGGTGGATACAGAAAACTGGTCGTACAACGCCTTATTGGGCTGACCATTTTTGAATAAAGCCAAAGCGGTGACAGCAACCTATGCCCTCATGATGAAGTTCCCGACCGAATATGGTGTAGGAGTGGTCAAAGGGTCACAAGAGATGGCCCGAAGAGCAAACTTGTCAGTATATAAAGATAGGGAAGTACACCAAGTATACGCAATAACAGCCCAGCAAAAGGTTGGAGAATCTGAAGAACAGGCAGAGGTGCCGAAAGAATTTGAATTGGATCCCAGAGAAGAACCTGAGGTTAGAAAAGATGAGTCGACCGAAGAAGTGGCGCTGAATCCAGAGGATCCGAGTAGGACAGTGAAGGTAGGGGCAAGTTTAAATATACATGTCAAAACCCAGCTTGTCACACTGCTGAGAAGTTATGAGGATGTTTTTGCTTGGGGTCACGAAGATATGCTGGGAGTGGACCCAAAAGTGATATCACATTGCCTCTCCATCAACCCAGAGTCCCGACCAGTGGTACAAAAGAGAAGGTTGTTCAATCCAGAGAGAAGCGTCGCAATCAAGAAAGAAGTGGAGAAGCTACTTTCCGCAGGATCGATAAGGGAAGTCAAGTACCTGGAGTGGGTAGCCAATGTAGTATTGGTCAAGAAAAAGAACAACCAATGGAGGATGTGCGTGGATTTCACAGACTTAAACAAAGCTTGCCCGAAAGACAGTTTCCCACTACCGAGGATTGACCAGTTGGTAGATGCAACAGCAGGACACGAACTACTAAGTTTCATGGACGCTTACTCGGGATACAATCAGATCCGGATGAACAAAACAGACGAAGAAAAAACATCTTTTACCACGGATCAGGGGTTGTATTGCTACAAAGTGATGTCATTCGGATTAAAAAATGCTGGGGCAACGTACCAGAGGTTGGTGAATAGGATATTCGCTCGGCAGATTGGGAGAAACATGGAGGTCTATATGGATGACATGTTGACCAAGAGCACTACGGCAGAAAAGCATTCGGAAGATTTGAAGGAAACCTTTGACGTCCTGAGGAAGTATAAAATGAAGCTCAACCTAAGTAAATGTGTATTCGGAGTACTGTCGGAAAGGTTTCTAGGTTTTCAGGTGCACCAAAGAGGAATTGAGGTAAATCCCGAGAAGATCAAAGCACTAAAAGGAATGGCTTCACCAAAGACGTTGAAAGATATACAAAGGCTGACGGGATGTCTTGTGTCACTCAACCGGTTCATAGCCAAATCAACAGACAAGTGCGCCCCGATCTTCAGGGCAATAAAAAAGGGAAAAGGGCTCGAATGGAGTACAGAATGTGAAGAAACCTTTCGGAAATTGAAAGAGTATTTAGGGAGGGCACCCATCCTTTCAAAACCGGTGGTGGGAGAAACATTATACTTATACCTCTCGGTTACAGAAGTGGCGACGAGTTCGGTATTGATCCGATTAGAGGAAGGAATACCAAAACCAGTGTATTACACAAGCAAGGCATTGTTACCAGCAGAAACCAGGTATTCATCGGCAGAAAAAATAGCGCTAGCTCTGATCACATCGGCCAGGAAATTAAGGCCATATTTCCAAGCGCATACAATAGAGGTGTACACAGATTGCCCACTGAAACTCATTCTTCAAAAGCCGGAGGTGTTGGGAAGGCTGACCAAATGGGCAGTGGAACTCAGCGAATACGACATCAGATACACACCCAAAGCGGCAGTCAAAGGGCAGGCGGTATCTGATTTTATAGCAGAATTTACCGAGCCAGACGCCGAGGTAAGAAGGACAATGGAAGATGAACAGACTAGTAAATTCCAATGGAAATTGCATGTAGACGGATCATCAAACACACATGGCAGCGGGGCAGGAATAGTCATAACAACCCCCGAGGGAGATACTATGGAGTGTGCCATGAGATTCGATTTCAAAGCAACCAACAATCAAGCAGAGTATGAAGCCTTGTTGGCCGGCCTAAGGGTCTGCATAGCATTAGGGGCAGACGAGCTGGAAATTTACAGCGATTCACAAGTCGTGGTTAATCAGGTACTGGACGAATACCAGGCAAGGGAAGAGCACATGATAGCTTATTTGGACATTGCAAAGAGGCTACTTAGAAAGTTCATAGTGTACAGAATCTCTCAGATTCCTCGGGAAGAGAACGAAAAAGCAGATGCTTTGTCCAAACTAGCTTCAGCCACCACAAATATCAGATCCAAAGTAATACCAGTGGCACATCTGACTAAACCAAGTACAGCAGAATCCGAGGAAATCATGATAACAGAGATCCGACCAAGCCTAGGCGACTGGACATACAAACTCAGAAAGTACTTGGAGGAAAACATACTATCGGAGGATGCGGTGGAAGCTAAACGCATCAGATACAGGTCAACCCGGTACACAATTCTGAGGGGAGAATTATACAGGAGAGGATTCTCAAAAGTGTTGCAAAGATGTGTTGTCGGCGAAGAAACCGGAGAGATCCTAAAAAGCGTCCATAGTGGAGTGTGTGGGAACCATACCGGGGGTAAAAGCCTAGCACACAAGGTACTTAGGCAAGGATTCTACTGGCCGACTCTGTTTGCAGAGGCGCAGCGATTCGCAGAGAGTTGCGAAACATGCCAAAGAATAACAAATGACATTCGGCAACCCCCAGAGTTACTTAGAAGCTTAACCTCACCTTGGCCCTTCGCCATGTGGGGACTCGACCTAATAGGACCAATGCCCACAGGAACAAAGGGAGGGGCAAAGCACGCCATTATGGCAGTGGACTATTTTACCAAATGGGCAGAAGCAGAGGCACTTGTACACATCACTGAGGCAAACACCACCAGCTTTGTCAAGAAGAACATAATATATAGGTTTGGGATCCCGAGTATCATTATAACTGACAATGGAACCCAATTCGACAATAAGAAGTTCAGAGAAATGTGTGAAGAATTCAAGATCGCAAACTACTATGCATCACCTGCTCACCCTCAAACCAATGGCCATACAGAGGCTGTGAATAAAGTGATCAAGCACACACTGAAAGCAAAACTAGAGGTAAAGAAAGGTGGCTGGGCGGACAAACTACCCGAGGTACTATGGGCATACCGAACAACTGTAAGGTCATCCACGGGGGAGACTCCTTTTGCGCTGGCATTTGGGACAGAGACTGTTAACCCAACAGAAACAACTTTTACATCCCCCAGGATTCAGTTATACAGCCCCGAGCACAATATAGATATGCTACAGCAGAACTTAGACGAGCTTGAGGAGATTAGAGATGCAGCGCAAGTAAGAAATTCCGCGTACCAGCAAAGGGCTGCGAGGTACTACAATTCCCACGTTCGGGAGCGGAGATTCCAACTCGGAGATTTAGTGCTAAGAAGAGTATCCTTGAATACCAAAGATAAATCATCGAGATCTCTCGCCGATAAATGGGAAGGGCCATACATCATCAAAGGAATTTTAGGGCACGGGGCCTACATGATAGCTCGACCAGAGGGTAGCCTGATACCCCGACCATGCAACGCACAATATCTAAAGATCTTCTATCCCTAAGGAATCCGACCATGGTTTTATAATTAACTTATTCTACTTATGCTCATTTTTTAGTTTCCGCTTTAACTATTTTAGATTTATTTGTTGATTTCATAGTCATGTTGATCATCTAATAAAGTTCAGCTGCTAGTACGGAGTAATTCAGTGGAATCGATAAAATCCATGAGCAACATTTCAACAGCGACCACTCAAAAGTTGACCGAATAAACACCAAAAAGATTCGGGCGCTATGAGGCCGTGAAAGAGCGGACGAGTGGTGCTCAAAGGGCGAAAATGCTATAGTAGCATGCCCGCCTAGTTAAGGCGATATGAACGCATCCCTTAGCAAAAAGGCGAAACCGAGGTACTAGAATAACTGGAAAACTGCTCGGAGCGCCGCTAGAAAGACTAGTGAGATGCGCAGCGGTGTTGGCCGGTACAAAGTACCCCAACGATTCGACAAAACCTTGCATAGATAAAACCAGGAGACGTCCTAGGTGACTTATGCAAGGACCTTAACGTATGGTCGAGGCGAGCCTCAACGTAACGTTGAGGTAAAACAACCTCAAAAATTGAAGGATAAAAGCAAGTTACATAAGATACTTGGCTAAAATTAGTTACCGGTTAAATAAGATACTCGGTCCAATTGATTAAAAGGCCATCTACATAAGATACTTGGTTAAAATTAGTTACCGGTTAAATAAGATACTCGGTCTAATTGATTGAAAGGCCAGTTACATAAGATACTCGGCTAAAATTAGTTACCAGTTAAATAAGATACTCGGTCTAGTCGACTAAACAGCCAGAAAATAAGGCACTCGGTCAAAGTAAAGTTAGGGATTCCCGAAGGATCCATAAATTCGAAGATAAGTACAAGCAGGCAAAACGAATTTAGATTGTCCCATTTATGCGTTTGTCATACAGGAAAGTAGAACAATATAAGAATGTAAGTATACAAGTCCGTATGTATATATGGGGAAAAGTGAATACAAATATAGTTACAAAAAGACTTGAAGCAATTCAATAAAAACTCAAGAGGGTGGCGCTGGGGGTTGGGAGCTGCTTCCGCTGACATCCAGATCAGGTTCCATCACGTATTCACTCAGAAGGCTGTCATGCGAGGGCCACACAATTGCATCCTCCTCTTTATCGACCATCCAAGCGCTATAATCAATCTTGGGGACGGGTCCCAAATCAGGCGTCTCGTTGTCAATCCCCGCCTTCTCACAGGCATAAAAGGTGGAGAAAGACTCAGCAGTAGGAACCTCAAGGTGCATGGGATGTGGCGTTTTACCTTTACTTCTACAATATGCCCGCCACTCCCTCATCTGGATCCGAAGGGACTCCAGAGAGGTATCCACATGTTTCTTAATTGAAAGGCTCCAGTTGGTCCTAGCCCGATCAACCGCCTTATTTTTCTGGTTGAAGAATTCCCTAGCCGAAACCATTCCCCGCTGGAACTCACGCAGAAGCAAAGCATCATAGGCTGGAGACCTCTTGAAACGATCAACACCCTGTATTTCCAGTTCTAGCCTAGCTTCCTTCGATAGGGACTTGACTGTCAAGGCCTGACGCTCCAAGTCTTCAATTCGGCGTTCATAAGATGACTTGGCGTCTTCAGCAGTCTGCTCAACCTGGAGCAAAGCATCCTAAGTGGACGACAACCGATCCTGCAGAGTTTTGACCTCATCGACAGAGGAAGATGCTCGTTGTTCAGCCTCTATTTGCCGTGCCAGGCATTGATCCATGAGCATCTGACTCGATTTAGCCCCCTCTTGACAAGCTAACTCAGCCCGAGAGCGACGATCCTCACTCTCCTTCAATTGGGCTTCTAGCCACCTTATTCTTTCCGCCTAGGCTTCACCGGCCTGACAAGCCCCCAGACATCTCAGCCACCATCTGTAGCAAGTCAACAGCAAATAGAAGTAACGTAATAGAAAAAGAGAGAAAGGAATACGAAATTATGCATATAACCAAGGCATTACTTACGTAAGAAGCACTGTTGAAAAAATTGTAGAGTCGGTCAGATACGGTCTCAGTCCTGAGGTGACTCCAGTGATCCTCCCCAATATAGGCTCGGCCTGAAGCCATGGCCCTTAGCATGGTCTCGGGGGCAGGATCATCGGTCTGAGGGGAGGAGCCCAAACCACCAACACTGGTTTCAGGGAGCTTGACAGACGAGGCCGCTCGAGGAAAGTCGGTTGAGCCTCCAACGCTATCCTTGACCTGGTCCAGTGGAGGGGTCATGCTCGCGTTTTTTCCAACATCACCCTCCCCCTCATCATCCGAAGATGAATCAACATATGCAACTACTCGGGGAATCTTGGGGGTAGGGCGACCAGAAGAAAACGAGGTTTTCCTCTTTCTAGGCTGCCTCACCTCAACATTGCTATCTCCGGGGGTAGGATTCGGCTAGACTGAAGTTGGAATCTCCGGAGCCACCACGCCCGAATGTCCCCCAGCTGCTTCAACACCTTGAGAAGTAACACTTGGCGTGTTTGCAGGAGAATGGGGAGAATTGGATTCACTGGGAAAAGTCGCTTGCTCGGGCTCAGAGGGGTGCCCCACTTTTTCTTTCCCCTCGGAAGAAGAATGACCTACTTGATTGTCCTGATTAGCAGCGGTCCTACTTACTCCAAAGCCCTCCGGGTCACCCACGGCCTCCGTTGAACATGCGGTCATTTCTTGACCATGGGCTCGGGCATATAATCGGGCACTCCCTCTTCATCGTCTCCCTTGGGAGGATCCTCGGGAGATCTCCCATCAGAGTCATCTTCGGGAGAGGCTATTCCAGCATCTCGCTGGCGAAGAGCCTCTTTTCGGCCAGCTTCCACGATGCCTTTCATTCGGCGTGCTTAAGCATCGCAGACTATGTCTACATCAAATACTTATTTAAAAAAAAAAAGTCCGAGTCAGTAGACTAATTTAAAAACAAGAATGCTAGAGTAAAGAAAAACAATTAACTTACGGCATTTGTGGCATGCAGAAATCTGAGGAAAAAGACGAGCTTTAATCATTTTCCCCTCATTGTACAGATAAGGTTTGCCCCTTTTCTCCAAGGGCGGACGGCCACCCGAGCCAAAGTCTTTAGTTCTTCGTCAGTAAAGGCAGAAGTCATATGGTTCCATTGGGGCGAACAAAAGTATCGAGGAACCCTGCAAGTCATCCGAGTGCCATCCAGATTAAAACTGATTGATTGGCCCCAGAGTTTACCCATAAAGAACCAGCTGTTCTTCCAAAATTTGTTTGAGGTGGGGAAGCCCTAAACAAATCCCTTCATCTTCTCGTCCGTGGTCGGTTCGATTTCACCCTTGACCACTACGTCTTTTGGAATCCAGAACTCGGGCTGGCTCGATTGAAGGAAATAAACCCCAGTCTTCCCCACGGGCCTCAGCGCATAGAAGTGTCGGATTTCACAAGGTGTGGGAGGTGGCCGCTTCATTCTATGCCACATGTGCCACATGCACATCAAAATCCGGTAGCTATTCGGAGTTAGCTGTGCCGGAGCCAGTCGGGCCTCAGCCAAAAACCAAGTAATAAAAGGCTGGAAAGGAAGAGTAACACCACAAGTGAGCATTGCCCCATAGATTACCACATGGCCAGGTGGGGGGTTCCATGCAGCTCGACCATCAGCAGGAATCAGTGAAATCACGTTGCTATCCAGATCGAACCGCCGCATATACTTTGTTATCTCATCAAGGCCGACCACGTTCGGCTCAGTGTCATAGACGCATATTGGCTCGGGAGAGAAGGGAATGCGAGCGGCCCTATGCTCCTCTTCAATATCGTTCTCAACAATCCTCTAGGTCGCGACTCGGCTCTCCCGAGAGTGAGAATCCTTGTAAATTTTACGAGTACTTATCTTCTTCCCCAGTCGTCTCTAAGGCTGAGTATCAACACAAGAGGAAGAAGAATCTGACCGAGCTTCAGGCTGATAAGAGTCAGGCCGCGATGAATCCGAAGAAACAGAATGAACTTCGGGAGTGGGTAGAACTCCAGAAGAAACAGGGCTGTCACGATAAATTTCTGAAACATCGGCGTTAGTAAAATGCGGTTGATTAAAGAGAGGTTCCTTTAGTAACCTGTGGACAACCGATGCAGTGAGAGCATCATTTCGCTCAATAGCAATCATACCAACAGTAAAAAGACGGTACCTAGCTGCAGAATCCATGGGAACTAACCTTGATATAGCGAAAAACGGAGGCGATGCAGACTACAGAGAAAGAATCTTTGAGAAAAGGTCAGAGGGTTGAAGCAGATGATCTCAGTGAAGCAGGAGACACAAGCGAGTTCCTCTCAAAGAATACACGAAGATAGTAGAAAAAGAAATAAGAATGGAAAAGCAACAACACAGCCAATGTATATAGGCAACACTTCGATTTCAAAAAAAAAAAAAAGAGGACCAAAACCCTAGGAGAAGCGTAGAGAAGCGGGAAAACAGAGGGGCGTGGGCAGTGACGTGGGCTACACGCAAGCGAACAGAGAGGTTATGTCTCATAAATGCATCGTACCACAGCCAAACAAAAAAAGACAAATGGCAACTGGAGAGCATCTTGAGCCGCCAGAGAGCAGAAGCGTCACCATCAAGAGATTTCTGAAATGAGTGATGAATCGAATGTGTGCGGTCGTAATTAAGACACGTCATTTAAGGCTTCGAATCAAACGAGGATACATTAATACAGAAAACGACAAACAAGGACTAGTTGTACAGAAGTATGAGGTTAAATATTCGACCCAAGAGGACCTGACTCGGCGCGATCGGCTCAAATATTTAAGGGGGTAGTGTTATAGGTAAAAATAGTCGTGGTGGACACGTCATCACCATATAAGGCTATGCAAGCAGGAGTCAAGATAAGTCAACTTACGGAGCAAAAAAAATCCCCCACGACGACTTACTCGGAAAAAGAGTAAGTCGCCCGACCACAAACAAAGACCATCAGCTCGGGCAGTAAATCTTACTCGATCACATATTCAGGCATACTCGAGTATGCTCGGGCATACTTGAGTATGCTCGGGAATCAATAAAACAGATAGTCACCAGCGTTCATATTCAAAACGCAGGACATAATCAGCGACCAGCGTCTCCACGATAAGCAACGGTGTGGCTGCTCAGAGTTCAAGTAAGGAAGCAAATAGTTTCTCCGCAAATAAAGGAGGAGGAATTAGAATCAAACTTGGACTCAGCCCAAATCAGGAAATATATTACAAAGAAAGAAACAGAATCCGTTTAGGATTAGAACGCACACCCCAAAATTAGGGCACCACATGCCAAACCCTAATAACATGTATAAATACCCCATTTGTACACAAATAGGCGGTATGTGAGAAATAGCTAGAGAGAGAGAGAGAGAGAGATTATAGTGCCATATTCTTGTAACCATTCTTCATAGTGAATTTGGCTTCGTTACTAAGGCAACAATCCGTGGATGTTTCTCCAATTATTGGAGTTTTACCACGTAGTTGCTTGTTATTTTTTCTTGATTTTTAATCATTCTCGTTCATAAACTATAGCAATTCGAAAATAAATCATTGATTCGGTGACCATCAAAAATCACTGTCAACAGTTTATTTTATACGAGTCCAACCGTGTGTGGATTTGTCCCTAGATGAGTTCCGAGAGATTCGGAGACTTGTCTATGTGTTTCGGATGATTTCCAAGACATTTGGGACATTCCGTGTTTTTATCGGAAACCAAAATTCAATTCCGAACTTAGAATGAAAAGTTATGTAATTTTTCATATTTGTGATTGAGTGCAGGTCTATATTCCGAAGACGGAATCGAATTCTAAATTTCGAGATCAAAACTGGATCAAAGTACGCTCGGAACGGAAACCAACTTGTTGTGACATGAAAGCCACACCAAGAGAGGGTTGGCGTGAGGCATGGGCACCTCACGCCAAAAAGGTCTCTCTGGTCCCGTCTACCTCACGCCACCCACACGCGAAGTCACCTGATTGCATTTTTTGTTTTTGATTTTTCATGTTGTTTGATTGTGTGCTTTAATTTGATTGTGAGCTCATGTGTGTGTGTTGACTAGTTGCATGAGTGAAGTTTGATTTAATAAATCATTGGACTACTTGATTTTCTCTCACGTGAGCTCACCACATAGGATTACTTTCTTTTGTCTTTTACATTTTATGATCCAAATGCTGTGCGTTTTGGTGTGTGTTAACTCTCATTTGTTTTTTTTCCCTCATATCTTAAAACGGTGCAATTTTCTGTTGACCTGATATATATTCATTATCCTCTCTTCTCTTCTTGAATGATGAGCAATATATATATATATAATTTTTTTTTTAGAGCAAAAATATATACTTTTAAGAGAGAAAATATTTTTCAAGAGTGAGAGACTCCCAAGATCCCATCTTTAATCATCCAAACCTAAAACCCATCATCTTCATGCATCATTAAGCATTCTTAGGCATGGGTCTTCATCATTAAGTTGACTTGGTAAGTTGAACAAAAACCTCATCTTTGCTATTTGTTCATACCTTCCAAGATTGTGTTTTTATTGCATTTTTAGTTGATTAAATGCTAGGATTCTCTTTATTACACATATTTATGAGTTTCCTTATATGATTGGGTTTGTTTTGTGATAGCTAGCATTTAGGACCATTTTGTCCTCAAGCTAAGTTTCTATGCTTTGCATTTAGATATTGCTGATTAGGACTCCTTGATTGCATTTATTGTCCTTACCTTGTTTAATAACAACTTATGTTGATTGGCTTTTGTTTAATGACTAGATTTTAGGTTTTCATATCTATATCTAGTTAGGTCTTCATGAGCATTCATTTAGACATATTGATATCTAGGTTTGATTTTATTGTCATCATTTAATTTCTAGATAAGCATTTAGTGTAGCCTAGCATTATTTGCATTTTGGATATTGTCATATATTCACATAGGTTATTGATCTCTTCATTGAGAATTAAGTCTTGTGACTACTGGTATGTAGTGCTCAAGCAATTTTGGTCTAGGTTCACTATTAAAGGCATGTGGGTAGTAGTAGTGGGTTAGTAACCATGTAGGGTTTGACGTGGTCAACCTAGGTTGTAAACACCATTACAAGTAGTGGATTTGAGGATCGTGTGTGGCGCACATATCAGCCCATGGTTTTTCCTTGTTGAAGGTTTTCACGTAAAAATCAAGTGTTCTTTAAATTCCGCACTTTTACTTGATTTTTATTGTTTGTTGAAATTGGTTAATTGTGATTAAATTTTGACTAATCGAAAAATTGGTAATAATCGATTAACAACCCATTCACACCCCCCCCCCCCCCCCCCAGGTTGTTTTAGACACACGTAATATATATTTTCAATAAGCTATGCGATCAGCTTATCAATTTAAAGTAAAACAGCTTGTCTGTAGCTGACTATATGCAAAAATTTAATGTGTTGAAGACAAGGAGTCAAATAACGAAAGATCATTGGCAGACGCTAGCAAGATTATTGGTCTAAGGTCTGAAATCAGAAAAGAGTTGTTAAGATAGCCATTATACAGCTTAGAACAAGCCTTCCAAGTTGCATTGGACATGGTGGAATACTTGGGGTGTTCGAATAATAAGAAATTTGGAACTTCAACAACATATTCGATGTACGAATGCCAATCAATTTAATTGGCATACTGATTCTAAACCACATTCTCAATCACCTAAATCCAAGAGTAAGAGCAGCAAATGTTTTAAATGTCAGCAGCTTGGACATATGGCATACAATTGCCCAAAAAGGAATTTACATATTGGAATAGAGCATAAAGATGAGGCAGAACAACAAAAAGAAGAGGATATTGAGAATTCTTTTGATTACGGAATCTATCATACAGATGATTTGGAAGAGGAATTAGACACTTCATTGGTTTCTGATGTTTGGTGCATTCTTACAGCTCGTCAGTTCCTAAGGTTGAAAAGGAAGATTGCCGACGAACATCAGTTTTCCAAATGTTTGTTAGTTGCGGAAATCAAGCACACAAACTTATCATTAATAGTGGAAGTTGCTTGAATATTGTCGCTGCGTCCATGGTAGAGTGCATCAAGCTTCATACATAACCATATCCACAACCTTACAAGTTTGGGTGGATAGATAAAACTTTCATCTCAATAACACAATGTTGCCTTGTTTCTGTTTCTTGCGGAATTTATAGTGGGTATTTGGTATGATGTCATTTCTATGAAAATTACACTCATCATTCTTGGTCGGCCTTGGTTTTATGATTGAGATGTACATCGCAAGGAAAACATTTATACTTTTATGTTCAACAACAAAAAAGTGGTGCTGAAACCAATGACCACTATTGAAATGGAGAAACACAAACAAGAAAGGTCAAAGACCGTTACTGGAAGCACAAATGTTCTTCATATTCTGACTAAGAAGCGCTTTTAGCAAGAAAGCAAAGAAAGTGGTGTTATATATGCTATTGTATTGAAGGAAAACAAGAAAGAAGTCGTTGTTAAAGTTTCTTTAGCACACACCGAAATTACCACATTATTGAATGACTTCTCTGATGTGAATCCAGAAGAGTTGCCCAATAAACTTCCACCAATGTACAACATTCAACATGTTACTGATTTTGTTCCAGATTCTCAATTACCCAATCTTCCAGTCTATCACTTGAATCCAAGTGGCCATGCAGAGTTGAAAAGACAAGTGAATGAGCTGCTTTCTAAGGGATTAATTCAGGAGAGCTTGAGTCCATACCTTGCTAACACCAAAGAATGACGGTAGTTTGTGCATGTGTATTGATAGTCACGCAATTAATGAAATCACCATTAAGTATAGATTTCCAATCCCTCGACTTGTTGGATATGTTAGCCGGTTCTTGTATATTTTCAAAGCTTGATCTGAAAAGTGGTTATCATCAAATACGTTTAAGGCCTGGGGATGAGTGGAAGGCAACATTTAAAACAAAAGATGGTCTTTATGAATGGTTGGTCATGCCTTCTGACCTCTCCAATGCCCATAGTACCTTCATGTGCTTCATGAATCAGGTACTGCAACAATTCATCGAAATTTTTTTGGTTATTTACTTTGATGATATCTTAGTTTACCACAAAAACAGAGAAGATCATTTTACTCATTTGCAACAAACTATGAGAGTTTTCCGTCATGAGAAGCTCTACGTAAACTTGAAGAAATGTGCATTCATGACTTCATCAGTGGTGTTCTTGGGCTTTGTGGTATCATCTAAAGGACTAGAAGCATATCCATAAAAAGTAAAAGCCATCTTAGAATGGCCAATGCCTAGCACATTTGCAGAAATTCGAAGTTTCCATGGCCTAGCAACATTTTATCGACTCTTCGTTAGAAATTTCAGCATTGTTATAGCACCTATCACTGACTGTATAAAGAAAAATTAGTTTGTTTGGACTAACATAGCTTCACAAGCTTTTCAAAAAATAAAGAAATGATTGACTGAAGCACCAGTTCTTCGACTACCAGATTTTTCGAAGGTGTTTGAAATGGCTTGTGATGCATCTAATATTGGAATTGGGGGTATACTAAGTCAAGAGGGCATCCTGTTGCATTTTTTAATGAAAAACTTAATGAGGCAAAGCAAAAATACTCCATATATGACAAAATTTTATGCAGTAGTCTCAGCTTTGTGCTACTGGCGTCATTATCTTCTTCCACAAGAGTTTGTTCTATATTCTGATCACCAAGCTCTACAGTACATTAATTCTAAAAAAATGTTGAGTCCTCGACATGGGAAATGGGTTTCCTTCTTATAGGAATATTCTTTTGTAATTAAGCACAAGTCTAGTGTTAAGAACAAAGCAGCCGATGCACTTAGTCGAGTGGTGTACTTTTTTTCTTTTATGGTTGTACAAGTGATAAGGTTTGAATCACTCAAGAGAGATTATCCTTCCTACAAATATTTCAGTATTATTTAGGCTGCTTTGAAGGCTAGACAACATAGGGAATACCCTAATTTTTTGCTACATAATAACTATCTCTTTAAGGGGACCCGACTTTGTTTACCCAATACATCACTTCGTGAATAGGTGATATGGGAGTTACATGTTGGAAGGGCAGTAGGTCATTTTGGAAGAGATAAAACAATTGCGATGGTTGAGGATCGTTTCTATTGGCCTAGTTTAAAAAAAAAAAAAAAAAGACATGGCCAAGACTGTTTCAAGGTGTTGCATATGTCAATTATCTAAAGGAATAAAGAAAAATACAAGCTTGTATATGCCACTTCCTATTCCACGCAAACCATAGCAAGATCTGAGCATGGATTTTATCTTGGGCTTACCAAGAACTGCCAGAGGACATGATTTGATATTTGTGGTGGTGTATCGTTTTTCACAAATGGCACATTTTATCCCATGCTCGAAAACTTTAGATGATGTCCACATTGCTAAGCTTTTCTTCAAAGAAATTGTTCGTCTTCATGGTTTGCTAATGAAATTCACGAGCTACTTTTGGCGAACTTTATGGAAGATATTAAATACAAAGCTTGAGTTTTCTTCTTCTTTTCACCCTTAAACTGACGATCAAACAGAAGTTGTCAATAGAAGTTTTGGTAACTTGCTTCGCTACCTAGTTGGAGAACATGTTACCACTTGGGATCAGATTCTTCCTATGGCTAAATTTGCGTATAATAATCATGTCAACAGATCTACATGACAAAATCCTTTTGAGATTATGATTGGCCTGCTTCCTAAAAAGCCAATTGATTTGGTTCCTTTACCAATAGAGGCACGACCAAGTGTGGACGCTGATGCTTTTAGTAAGCACATACAAGAAATATATAATGATGTTCGACGGAAAATTGCTATAAGCAATGACATATGCAAGACACATGCTAATTTGAAAAAAAAAAGTTTGTTGAATTCAATGAAGGTGACATGGTTATGGTATGTATAAGGCCTGAAAGTTATCCTAAAGGTTTTTATAAAAAGCTCCACTCAAGAAATGCTGGTCTGTATAGAATTTTGAAGAAAATAAGCTCTAATGCTTATGTCCTTGATTTATAGCAGATATTGGTATTAGTAACATCTTCAACATTGAAGATCTTACCTTGTATTATGGACATGAAGATGTTGTAGCAAGTAATGAACAAAATGCTCGTCTTCCACTAGCCTAAGATTGGAAGAAGAAATTGAAGAAATAATTGACCATCAAATTGTTTCAATAAAGGAAGGTGGTTATCAAAAATATATGATCAAATGGAAAGCAGACCTTTTCAGAATTTCAACAGCTATCATGATCTCTATAAAAGATTCCATGCTTTTAACTCCTCAGGGTCGAGTCATCCTAAGCCAAGGGCAGTTGATGGAGACAAGTGACAGACTCTTTTAAGAGTTTATAAACATAAAAACAAAGAATCCAAGGTCCAAACTTTAATTTGGCATAATGATTGGCTTACTTGGGATTTTATGTGATCAGCCCAATAAGTTTGTATCTAGAATTGTCTAATAAGTCGAAAAGAGTTTATGTACCTCTATAAATAATCATGGAAGTTAAGTTGCTGGGCAATGAATAATTAATCAAGAAAAGTTTTAGCTTTTTAGCTTGTACAATCAAGATTGTGTGATTCAATCAGTTAGCCTAAGGTGTGATGCCAAGGGTTTTATAGGTGAGATGCTTAAGTAATTTTGCTAGTTTATTAGTTACTCTCTTACACCACCATCTATTCAAACCATCCTTTTAATCCAATAACAAACCATCAACAATCTATCTATGTGCTGCATCACCTGCACAAGCTTATTTCAATCGTTAAACACTCGGTTTTTTCCTAAGAAACAAGTGCAAATTAATAGGAAATGGGGGCTACACCAAGTGTAGAAACGGAACTATCATAGATGCCTTTTAGTCGTGTTCTTACGGTTGTCCAGTCTTTAAGTATCAAGGTATCGAGATTGGATAGAATCAAATTAGAACATTCCACTTGACCAGACTTTGGAATTATATTCCAAGAAATTTTGGACGGCAATCGTCGAGACAATGTAGGGTTTGTCATTAGGGATGGTTATCTTTTCTGTGGTTCCCACCTATGTCTCCCTTGTACTTCCCTTTAAGAATTTTTAGTTTGGGAAATGTATGCTGGTGGGTTAGCTGGTCATTTGGGCCGTGATAATACCATAGCTTTGGTCGAAGATAGATTTTACTAGCCTTCAGTGAAACGTGATGTTGCTAGGATAGTTTCCCAGTGTAGAACCTATCACTTACCTAAGGCAAGAAAACATAACACCGGTCTTTATACCCATTACATGTTCCCGTCACCCTTTAGAGAGATTTTAAAAGAACACCGGTCTTGTTCACGGCATTTCCCCTCGTCAACCTATTGACCTTGCAGCATTACCACTTGAATCATATTCTTCTAAATTTGCTACTGCTTTTGCCAGTCATATGTGTGACTTACATACTAAAGTGCGTCGCCTAATTGCATTAAGTTATGATATCTATAAATTGGCTGATGATGTATACCGTAGACCTTTAGAGTTTGGTGAGGGTGACTTTGTTATAGTTCGTATATGTCCTACCCGTTTTCCCTAACATTATGTATAAAAAAAAAAAATTGCATGCTCACGCCATTGGGCCATATCGTGTACTCAAACAACTTGGATTTAATGCTTATTTACTAGATTTGCATACTAATTTAACCATTAGTCCAGTGTTTAATGTGGCAGACTTGTATCCTTACTGGGGGGTACTTTCGAGCCTCCTGTTATTTCTTTTGATGTCTCTACAGGTCCTTCTAATAGCCCATTGCCTTACCTTCCGCATGTTGCAAACAATCATGTCGATCGGGTTGAGAAGATTTTGGATGATCGCCCTGTTACCTCTACTCATAGTGGTTGTCGACAATTCTTGGTTCGTTGGCATGGACGTTCTTCGACCAAAGACACTTGGATTTCAGAGTTTGAGATTCGTGGTCTTACTCTGTCCTTGTTGGAGGATTATTTGCAGCACCACTCGTCGGAGATGAGTTCTTTTCAACTATGAGAGAATGATGAGGATGTAGTTAGGGATTTGAGAACTTAAGTTAGACGTAAATCTAGGAAAAATTGTTAGTTAGTTGGGGATATTATCCCAGTTGTTTATTTATTTTCAGGTTATTATCTCTTTTAGAGATAATTGAGTCTAGTTATTATCTTTGAGTAGTTTGTTATTATCAGAACTTATTGTTACTATCTTTTTGTATTTGACAATTATAAAAGCCCCTTTCAGAGCCTTTTGTAGGGTTAGACTTCATGAATGAATGAAGAATAATTGTTTTTTTTTTTTTTGATCCCCTTTCTCTATTTCTCTTATGGTTCTACATCACTTATAAAAACTATTTGATTTTCCAAAATTCAAACCAATTTGAACCGAATAAAAGATGCGAACTGAACCAAACACCTTTTTTTTTGGTTCGGTTCGAATTGGTTTAGTTCGATTCCGAACTTTGTGCCCACCCCTAAACACAACCATGCTATCCAAACTTAACTGAATAGCTCTTGACTGAGATTCATCTATCATTCTCTCACTATCTGCCAAGCCATCATCCAACACACCACAAATGGATTGTGTTATTGATATCAAATGCTAGATCGAGTATCAATATAGAAAAACTCTCTCCGATGTAGTTTGGGGGATTTAAAAAATTTTCTTTCCAAATTTTCTCATTTTGCTTTGTTTGGTACAAAAATAAAAGTTTTGTATGGTTTTAGAAACGAAATCAAGACAGAGAAGAGTTAATAAAGTATAAATAAAAAGAAAGAAGATGATGACAAGTTCCAGATGAAAGAGAGAAGAGTTACATATGAAAGAGAAATGGAAGGGGTGAGAAGAGAAAAAAAATCTTGATTGACGTGAGAGTATAGAAGAAATGAGAAAAAAAAAATTGACTTTGTTTTTAAAAAGTTATCTTCATTGGAGTGAATTTGAAAAGTTATCTAGCTATTTAAAAAATGTGACCTTTAATTTTAAATTTTAAAACCGAATAAACCGAACCGAACCGAACCGATTTTAAACATTTCAGTTCAATTTGGTTTGTTAAATTGAAAACTGAATTTTTTTTTTGTTAGGTCAAAACCGAACCGAACCGAACCGAGGTTTGCCCACCCCTAACTGGCATGGCCAATTGCATCTTTTTTAACAATGAATTTCTTCCTATGAGTTGTAATACAGAATGGCATGGTAAACTTTCTTGTTCAGAAATTGATGATTGGGGTGTTGGGAAAATTCTTTTCTAAAACCAATTTACGTAGAGGAAAGTAAAATAAAAACGGCTTAAAATTTTTTTGAGCGAGGATCGAATTCATTGAACAAACATTAAATCAAAAACTAAATAGATTGGTACCTTTAATGCGTGTATCAACCTCTTGATCTTTCAAACCCTGCCCCAAATCCACAACATGTGCTCGTGGAAATTTTTCTGATCCGATCATTAGGTACTAAAATGAGTATAATGTTATCGAGAAACTCAAAATCATGAACCCTAAAAGTTTTCAAAAACTAGACTTCTAGGGCCTTCCGAATATGTGTAGATCGTAACCCAGTTCAATTTGTAGAGGAAATTATGACCTCTACAAGTTAGATGTTCAGCATAGGTTTTTTGTGTGTATCAACCGCTTGATCTTCCAATCTTTACACGAATGTGAATTGCCTAGAAATGTGCGCTTCTTATTCCTTGAATCAATACTCCTCCAAACACTTGAGAAAAGGATTAGATCTCATGAAAAGAAGAATTGATTTACTCTTGTGTATGTATCACACCAATAGGAATAATTAGCTTATTATTCTCCAACCTCTTTCTTCAAATAATATAATCTATTTATAGCATTCAAGAAAAGAAATTTGAATCTATATTAGACACTATGATTCACAATTTTAATCTTATTAAAATTTTATTTAAATAAATTTTTATTTAATTATGACTATAATAATTTAATATTATAGTCCTACTATGATTCACATTTTCCATTTGCATTACATGTAATTACTTAATTAGAATCTCTATTTATCATTCCAGTTAATGCTACTAGTCCTTTTATGTTAATAAATGGTTATTTTGATGGGAATGTTGGTAAGAAAACCATTTTGACGATGACCATATGGAACCGATACAATATCCATATATATATATATGTGTGTGGATATATTCTCTATGCATTGTAATTGAACTTTTATTATCTTTTCAAGTTATCTAATTATAAATTCATTATAATTATATACGGTGTTTAGACATTTGGACTCTACATGTATGTGGAGTTTTATACCGTTGATACTTGATAGTCAATATCATGTGAGGAAAATACAACTTAGATCCTTGGAATGAATGAATTTCATTCTCTCTCTATCTCTCTCTACCCCTTCCCCTCTTCCTCAATGTACTATTCTTATAATTTACTGTTTGACTTTCCAGGTGGTGCCTACATTATACACTAACATCAGAGGCTACCAATTACCAATGCTGTTTGCCCTGAGATGCACCAGCATCTCAGTAATAGGTAATTGGTAATTTGGTACTCTTCTGTACTATGTGACAGAGCACTTTAGGAGTTTAGAATTTGGTCGCACGGAATCTCATCCCGGAGTTTTCTTCTTTTATGATTTATCTCCAATTAGTGTTCATTCCTTTCTCAAACATTCAACAAGCTACCCTTTTTACTAATTTTTCTTTGGTAGACATACAATATGGGCATATTTATAACATATTAATAAACATCACCACACTTTTACCATGTGTATTATTATGATTGAAGTTATGTTGCTTATATGACAAAAGTGTGGTGATGTGTGTTAATATACTATAAATACGTCTATATTGTGTGTCTACCAGAAAAAAAAAAACTGCCTCTTTTACTCCCTTTAAGTGATATTAATACTTGATTGTATTTCAAATACTTTTGCAATGGCCGGAATAATAGATGCATTTATATATCATGGTCAGAGAACACTTAGGCTTTATTTGGTAGGGAGGAAAGAAAATAGAAAGAATGGAAAGATTTGGAAAAATTTGAAGGGATAGAAAACATAAAGAAAAGAAAGGAAAATGATTTTCCCTCGTGTTGTTTGGTAAACAGGAAGGAAAGAAAAGATTATTTTATCAATTTTACTATTTTACCCCTTATATTATATTTTATATATTAATTTTTTTGGATAAAATTATAATTTACCAAATTGGTGGGCCCCACTTCTTTTTTACTCTTTCTTTCCCTCCCTTTTCCTCCCACTTTTGGGAGGAAAGAAAATTGTGGGTCCCACACCCATTTTTCTTTCCATTTTTCCTTCCACTTTTCTTTTCCCTCCATTTTTCTCTCTATACCAAACACACACTTCTCTCTTTTCCCTCCACTTTTCCCTCCACCCCTTTCTTTCCTCTCCCTTTTCCTCCCTACCAAACATAGGCTTAAGATGATGGAAATCGGCAATTCTAGATAATGATTCTAATCTAGCAATGCCTTTGGTAATTGTTTTTTCGGAAAGTTATTCGGATGGTAGAAATCAAGTTCATATATATATATATATATATATTTAGTAATGTTGGGTTGTAACCTATTGCCAATGTATTCTACAAGTTGTAATTTGAATTTCTCATCAGCAACTTAATTTTTGTTTTCCAAGTTTAGACTGATAATTCACTTTTATTATTATTTTTTTATTTTTTATTTTGATATTGTTGTGTACCTAACAATCTCAACAGTTAGCACAAAATGATTGGCCACGCTTTTCAGTGTTGTGGATTGATAAATGTAGGTAGGGTAATATGGGTAGGGTATTAATGTATATCTATGTCCAGATTGGTGATTCAAAGGCCCAAAATACAACTTGGATCAATCATTTGTAGTGAGTGATATATGAAGCTAAAGCTCTAGTACAATTATTAGAGATGACTACAATAGGTTCCTATATCGCTAACAAGTCCATAACTTGTATATAAGTCTTGGTCTCTCCTAACTAAGGATACACGTTTTGGACCATGAGTGAAGGATGCTTGCATGAAGCCTATGATCCAAAGTAAATCCGTAAGTGTGAAAGATACGTGTTTTGAAGCTCAAAGTAGACAATATTTACTTTGTGTGTTTGGACCATTAGAATCGCTAACGATTGAGGTCTTTGTTTTTGTTTTCAATTTTGTTATTAATTTTATTAACTTAAGGGGTGTTAAACTTAACAATCAATCTGGCCCTTTAAAAACTCATGGTCAAATCCTAACAATAGGGAGGTGAGTGTCAATTTTCGATAAAGTTATTTTAGGGTGTAAAAAGGAAAACCTCAAGGGAAATTAGTGTAATTTGCTCTGATATTAAAATGGGCAAATTACACAAAATATTATGTGTTCAGGCCTAATTACAATTGGATAGACATTTTTACTTGAAACTACACAAATCTCCCCTGCTGCCTATCGACTTCTATGAAAGCTAAATATTGACTGGTATTTTTGTACAAAATGTCTAAAATGCCCCTGATGAGATACTTTATCCATTATTTAAATAAGTTTTTAAAAGGAAAAATAAAAAAGGAAAGAAAGGAAAATATATAAAATGATTAATAAAATTAAAATAAAACAACTCTATCATCAGGGGTTGTGCAATTTGCTTATTTATAGTGACCTTTTTTTCCTCGAGGATCCTCTCTTGAGTCTAAAAGAACCTTCTGAAAATATGAATTTTCTAATAGTATTTTTCTTAAAATAAAATATATACAAATTATTTTAGGGTGGTTTTTATGAAAGTTTCAAGAAACTTCCTTATATTAATAGAATCTTTTTGACTTTGTAATACAATTTATTTTTAAAAAAAATAAACATAAACACCTTTGAAGTCACATAGCTCACGCATACTCCTAAGTCCTAACCTGTGGGTTAGGGCCGTCGTCTACATGATTAGACCTGCAGTAGAAAATTATAAGGCTTGTGCTATTGTTGTCACCCAACAAATATTATCTTAACACCCTATTCCAGTAGTTTTTGAACAACACTTTTCAAAAGTTTTCAACATACACTTATATCACCCAGAAGTTTTGTTTATAAGATGATGAAAACCACAAAGTTGTTGGAGGAAAAATATTTACTTTTGTAAAAATAATATACTGTTTAAATATTTAAATATATCATGGTTAACGTGAATACAAATTGAGATATGAAAAATACACTACTTCGATCTTCTGGTCATCTAGTGCTAGGTACTAGGTAGAAAGAGATGACATCATTTGTTGAATGTTTCAAGTAATGTCGGTGGAGGGCACGCAGTGGTGCTGCATTTAAAGCGCCTGTGCGTTTGCTGGTGGAGTTGGTCAGCCCCACGATCGACATGCCCTTAAGTTATTACGGTGCATTGCATCTACTACTCTACTAGTCTACTCATCTAACTCACCTCTATATGGCTATAATAAGTTAAAACATTTCTTTCTTTTAACAAGAAGAACCCTTACACTTTTGTTAGGAATTTCTAAATCATCTTGTAGATCCTAATCTCGCCAGGGGCTTGCATCCCGATAGGCCTCTGACCCACATTGACACACCGTCCAATATTGTTTAATAAAAACGAAGTTCATTCGGTTTGTCAAGTTGCATTTCAGACCATCTTGTTGAGCCCAATCTCACACCACCTAATCTTGTTTGGTGATAAATGACACTCATCCAGCCTATCGTTGGCATTGAATTTTATATTTAAGACAAAAAAAAATTAAAAATATATATGAAATTAGGGGTGTTTTGTAAAAAACCTAAATGAAAATGGGGCAAAGACACACGGGGCGCAAAAGGTGAGGTCGAGGAGGGGTCCTGTGAAATAGCAGAAGAGGTGGCAGGTGGGAAGGGAAGGAGGACACCTGTGAATCTGTGACAACAAACGGTAAAAAAGAAAAACCAGTCTTGTTTTATAACCTCTACTCTCTCTGTGTACTTTACTTGTAACTTGTAAGAAGATAATCCAATAATCCATCGTACCCTACTCTACTCTATTAACGACCGACCCTCTATTAGTCTATTACCCTTTAGATAACACAACACAACCCCCCACTTTTTTTAAATTTCATTCTCTCTGTTTCTCTGGGTCCAAAACCAAAAACCCTGATCAATAGCCATGGCTGGTGATGGTTACGTGACCAACAACACCACCACCACCACCACCACCAATCCCAATTCCAATAACACTAAGAAACCAAAAGATAAGAAGAAGAAGAAGAAGCGCGGTGGTACCAAGAAGAAGATGACTCTTGAGCAGACTCTCGCTTTCAAATCCGTCAACGAATGGGTTTTTTTAGATCAGCCTAATTACAATACTACTACTACTACTTCTGCTGCTGCTTGTGTTGTCGATGATTTCGGTGTCCAAAAGACTCTTGGCCGTGGTGGGGAAAAAGTTGTCTTTGAATTCCATTCCCATTCCAAATTCAGTGATGGTTACTTGTCACCTTCAAAGCTTGTTGAGAGAGCTCATAACAATGGGGTCAGTAGCACTAATATTACATTGCTTTTCTTTTTATTTTTTCTCAAATGGGTTTTCTCTGCTATTGAATATTGATACTGGATTTCAATGTAAGCTCAAATAGATGTTGCTTTCTATGTTTGCTTTGTGTTTTTAAGCATTTGCTAGTTCTTCAGTTAATTGGATATTTGAGTTCTCATTCGGACCTTTTGAGTTCTCATTCATATATTTGTTCTGGTATTGGCGATGTTACTGCTTGTGAACTTGGATTTCTTGGGCTCTGGTTATCTTTTGGTGACCAAAGTTTATTCATTTTTTCTAGTTAATTGCATGAATTGTAACTTTAACATGTGGAGGTTAAGCCATATCCATCAATAATATCACATTATGTATCCTTTAATATGCTTATTATTGATTATTTAAACATCTTATTATGGATTGACATCTAGGGTGTTTGCAAATTTGGGTGCTTTAATATTTTCTGAATGGAGAGATTTAAAAATTACTAAAAATGTAATCGAACTTTTAGGATAAAAGCATTCACCTTGTAGAGAGGGAAGAGTTTTTTGATCATTTGTCAAGGTTGCTTTATTTAATATGTAAAAAGAGTAGATTTAAAGGAATGGAAGTCACGGTATCTTTGCTGTTCAAGAACATCAGTTCAATATTGGAAATGGAACATATTAGTATCACGAATGAAAAACAAGGAAAGGAAAGAAAACAATTCGAAAAACAGCGGCTACTCCATAGTCAAAAAACATTATAGGGTCTTATCACTCTCTTTTCGCATACTCTTGACCTGAGATGTCCGATTTCCGGTAAAGTTACTATGTGTAACTAATGAAAGTTTTGATTTAATTGTTCACTCTTAGAGTTGTCCTTTGTAGTGAGAAGGTAAGCAATTTTTTTTTTTTCTTTTGCTTTTTAACAAATCAAACACATTTCAAGTTGATCTATATTTTTCAGTTTTGTGATTTGAAGATATAATAATGAAGGTATCGAAGTAAAGTTTATTAAACATATAATGATATAAAACTAATACATGATGGAAATAAGTTATATGGTTGTAAGATCACATAAAAGAAAAAAAATTGTTTATCTAGGGCATAACTGTGAATTTGAATTTAAAGCTATCTTATGTCGAATTTGTTAAAGCTATCTAGATACATGCAAAATAAAATGAAGAGAAACTCGTGGATACTAGAACAGGAGTGGTGATGTAGATTGATAAAGACAACGACGATAAAGAGAATGATGAGAATCTTGGAAACTTGGATGTAGGTGATCGATCATTAGGGGTTGAAATATTTACTAGTTTCTCAAGATGTAATGTGGGACTAGGATAGTTAATCACAAGCACACATGTGTGCATGCTCACACATATCACACATGCAAATAAAGCCAATTTTATAAGATCTTTGACGAGGGATAGGAAATAATTAATGAGAGAGGACATTTTCCAGGCTTGTTAAGACTTAATCATATTGTTGAAGTTTGAGGAATTTAAAGCTATGTTAAACCTGTTCGTTCTAGGTCAAGAAGACCCGTGTCGTGAAAAAATTTCATTAGAACTCTTTAGTATATTGTTTCACATGGGTTATCTCCATCACTTTTTCATGAAAAACCTTTTTACTCCTTGTATGTTTCTTTTACATGAATATTTCTTCAGGGATTTTTAAGTAAATTCCATGTGATTCTACGGTTTTCAGCTTTTCAGTTATTAATGTTTGAACTGGCAGTTCATACTAGTCTCGATCAAGAGGAAGAACAATAAGGAACTTTACTGTTTCTTCAATACGCAATTTTTATAGCTTGAAGAGGCAATTGTTTAACAATTCAACAGTCATAGCTTTAATATATTTTCTTCCGGTGTTATAATCAAAATGTTTGCTTTGAATTGAACAACTTAAATTTTTACAGTGAATGAACAAAAAGGGGAGTTTGGTTCTATGTTTGAACTGAAATCACCATACTATGTGAGAGTATTTCTAAGAAATAATCAGTTTGATTTTTTTTTAATGCAATTGAAGTCCATTTGCTATCAAATTTTGTAGTTACTTTTAAATTCTCTATATGAATTAGCTAGGAAAAGATTTTCACATTTTATTTATTAATAGTTCTGCAAGTAGGAATTTAATTAGTACAGTTTATTCAGAACAGGTGAAAGTTTTAGCTCTGACAGATCATGACACAATGTCTGGCATACCTGAAGCCATCGAAACAGCCCGCAGATTTGGCATCAAGATAATCCCCGGCGTTGAAATCAGCACAATGTTCTCTCCAAGGTTTTGTTTAATTTTTGCAACCATCATATTTATTTGCAGTTTCTTGCATTTTTTATCTTAATCACTTTCATCCAAAAACTTTGTTTAATGATTATATATTGCAAAAAATGTCTATTGGGATGCAAGAAGTCTAACGTTATTCATTGTTTACTTACCATAATTCTAATATGTTGCTGTTGTTTGGTTTCTTGATCAAAAAGCAGGGGCCCCGAATCGGAGGAACCGGTTCACGTCCTTGCTTACTACAGCAGCTGTGGGCCTACAAGGTATGAAGAATTGGAAAAGTTCTTGGGTGACATAAGGGATGGCCGTTACCTACGAGCAAAGGACATGGTCTTGAAACTAAATAAACTGAAATTACCTCTTAAGTGGGAGCATGTGGCCAGGATTGCAGGCAAGGGAGTTGCTCCTGGAAGACTGCATGTGGCTCGTGCTATGGTTGAAGCTGGTTATGTGGAGAATCTAAAACAGGCCTTTGCCAGATATCTATATGATGGTGGACCTGCGTACTCAAAGTAATGAACCAGTGCATATCTATAATTAGTTTTTAATTGTCATTAATGCATATGCATATATTATTTTTTTTGTACATGGATTTGATGACTTATTATTCTACACTTGCTTAAGCAGGGGAACCGAACCTCTTGCAGAGAAAGCAGTGCAACTGATACATGAAACAGGGGGGTTGGCAGTACTGGCTCATCCATGGGCATTGAAGAATCCTGTTGCCGTTATTAGAAGGTTGAAAGAGGCGGGCCTTGATGGGGTAGAGGTTTTCAGAAGTGATGGAAAACTAGCAGGTATATTATTTAGAATGAAATATGCTTCTCTCTCTCTCTCTCATTTTCCCTGTACACTTTGTGTTTTTACAATTCAATCTGCTTGCAACATTGTCATCTTCCTATTGATACCTTGAATTGTCAACATATCAATTTGTACACTTTCTAACATTTTTGTTCAGCACGAAACAACACTAAGTGATATTTAACTTGTCTCCTATTTCGGTTTCCTCTCTATTGATTATATAGCTTTGAACTGGACCCTATACAATCAATTTGTGATTTTCTTGCGCTTTGGTACCTTTAGCAATTATATTTATGATAGTTGAGTTCTTTTATTCTTTAGATTGTGCATTTTCTTGACTCCGTTATTTGTTTGATTGACAGCATACAGCGACTTAGCAGATGCTCATGGTCTTTTGAAGCTAGGGGGGTCAGATTTTCATGGAAGAGGTGGACATGGTGAATCTGAACTGGGAAGTGTGAACCTTCCGGTGTTGATTTTGAACGACTTTCTGAGGGTAGCTCGGCCAGTCTGGTGTAGTGCCATTAAGGACATTCTTCAAAGTTATGCAGAGGAGCCATCAGATTTGAATCTGTTAAGGATTACAAGATTTGGAAGGGCTAGAATTTTTAAACCGAGCTGCCCTTTAAGTTGCGGCAAAGACTTGATTGACCACTGCTTATCGTTGTGGCTAACGATTGAAGAGAGGCAGAGTTCTACCGATGAATTTGAGGCTATGAGGTTGAAGCTTTCTCATGTTTCAATCAATCAAGGTGGTGGGATCATTGTTCCTATTGAGACTAAATAGTTCTCACTCAAAATTTGACCTTGCTATTGATATTGACCTTGCTATTGTTTCTTTTAGCTTCGCTGAGTTTAGTGCTGGAGAAGAAGATGGCCTTTGCCTCAAATTTTTCATTTAGTTATTATTATTCCTATGAAACATTAGAAAATATTCACTCCACTTTTGTTGTTTCATGTCTCCAAATGCATTTTTCATGCTGCATGGCATAATTTAGTGGCTGGCATGATGCAGTGCATTGAAGATTTCAATTTTTTTTAGGGATAGCAATGGGGCGGGTTCGGTTTTATTTTTTGAAACCCCATCCCTACATAAAATCCCAGGTATATTGACCGGGGGGGGGGGGGGGGGGGGGGGGGGGGGGGGGGGGGGTGGGGCGCTATCCATTTATCTCATTTATTCTATTTAACCGCTTTATCAAAATTATTTATTAAAATAATAAATATATAACTTAATGAATATGATATAATATATAAAGTAAAAGTAACTTTTAAGTGAGAGATCTCTCATTTTAATTTTGGTTATCACTTCGATTTATAAGAATTTGATATGAATATTTTTGCGGATGATAAGTTTATTGTAACATACCTATAAATAAAATTTAAGAATCTTCAATCACTAGAATTATTTATCCTAATTTTGTTACATATAAAGGCATCGGAAAAATGGGAGATATATAAGAAAATTCAAACAACTAGTTCTAGTGTTTGAAAAATTCCTAAATTTTATTTATAAGTATATTTCAATGAACTTATCATCCAAATATATATATATATATATCAAAATTCATACAAATCAATATGATTTCATCAAGGTGTGGATCGATATAAAGTGAAAGGTCCCTTACTCGAAGTTACTATGTAAAGTAATTCCAAAAACTTATTAAAAAACATCTCATAAGCATTAAAAATAAACATAAATCTCACAATTAAAGAAATAAATTCATTAATTTTTAAATATAACATTAAAAGAAAATAACTAAATAATAAAAAAATAAAGTTATATTTTAAGCAGTGCGGAACGGGGAATATAATACCCATCCCCGCCCTATACCCATTGCGGGTTTTACTATCTATCCTCATCCCCACCAAATTGAAACTTATTCCCACTCAATAAGTGTGGGTTCCCTCGAGGCCCCATACACACGGGTTATCTTGCCATCCCCTCTCATGAAATGTGCAAATGTGCTCACCACTAATCACATGAAAAATTAGTTATTACTTTAAAAAAAAAAATGTTTAAACGCTTGCTATTGTATGTTAACAATAAGAGTAATGCTAGATGTTTCAAATTTTTTTCTCAAATTTTGTCCCAAATGATGTGGCACGTGATGTGTCAGCATCTTATAAATCATGAGATTATATCGTGATTGATGTGATGTTGACACCTCACGTGCCACATCATTTTGGACAAAATTTGAGAAAAAAATTTTGGAACATCTAGCATTACTCTAAGAGTATCTCCAATGTTGTGCCAAATACCTATGTCAATGCTAAAATTTAGCACAAAGTGTAAAAATCACCCTCCAATGCAGTGACAAATGATTAGCATAGCAATAAATGCTTCTTTTTTAATTACAAAAATACCATTAAAGGAAATAATGAATATATTTTAAATGAAATAATGACTGCATTAATGAAATTTTGCATTGGAGAATTAAAGGAAATAATGAATATATTAATGGTAGGTGTTTACTTTTATAATTTTAATTAATAAAATAATAAAAATAACATTTTAAATAGGATTGTACATTGGAGCACAATGCTAAATTAATGTGTCAAATATAGCATTTTACTCTTTTTTGTGCCAAATTTGACATTGGCATTAGCATATGCATTGGAGATGGTCTAATAATAATTATACAATATTCTTACAACTATTAAAAAGGACTGTTTTCTTTTCAATGTTTGCAAGAGTAGGTAGATATATTATGAGTAAATAAAATTTTTTGAATTATGAATAAGTAGATTGTTAAATTTTAAAGTCACTAATCAAATTAAAAATTTTGAGGAAATTTAATTTTACCCATATGTAGTTATCATAATTGCTTACGTTAAGTTTTGGCCCATTCACTGCTGCCCAAATGTGGATTGGTGGTAAATGGTTTTGAGTCACTGGACCGCAAATGGTATATAAAAAAATATTTTCGCTCATTCCTAGTTGGGGTTAATGAACATGAACATAATTTCTCCATCAAAATTCGGACAGACTAAAGTTGATCGAGATAAAGTGATAAGTCTCTCATACCATACGTTAGGGTTATTGGTTCAAATCGTATCCACTCCTCTTAATCCCAAATTGGTATTTCAAGAAATTTAACCTTGAGTTCAAGATTATCTAACTAACTAATCAAGTCTCTAAAAAAAAAAATTAATTAATTAAGAGGTCTCCTCAACAGTCAACCCCAACTGCATTGTTATTTGTTATGCTTTTCAGCCTCATCCTCCTCCAAATGACAAACAAATTAGTCGAAAATTTGTCCTATAATTTGTCAATATTTTAATTTAAAAGTCGGGAGAATTCGATGATATATTCCCCAATACATAATAATATTTAATTTGGATCAGCTTCTAGTATGTTTATAGCTGGACGGACAAATGAACATTCCTTCTAGGATTCTCAGCTCAAACACTTCACCATTTCATTGTTCTTGTCTTCAACAAAGAGTCATATTAGCTGTATGTAATTGGATCTTTTATGACAATATTTACGATCTCGCCGGACAAAATCACAACTTTGATCACTTTTGATGTTAATGCATAATGGGGTTTGCAACTATGTTTTTGATTTTTGATGTTACTGGTTTGGTTGCTGTAATGCTACTCTTCATATTATACTACAAGAAATCAAAGAAGCTTAAAAAGATGATCAAGAATATGCAAAAGGACTTAAAAGAAGACGGGGAAGAAGCAGAAGTCAAAGCAGAAGCGGAAGCAGAAGCAGAAGCCGAAGAAAGAGTAGTAGTAGTTGAAGAGAAGAGAGAAGAAAATAATAAGAAGAAGCTGATTTTCATGGGAGGTATGGAAGCAGAGTTTGAATTAAATGATCTTTTTAAAGCACCAGCAGAGGGATTGGGTAAGGGTATATTTGGGAATACATATAAGGCAAAGCTTGAAGGTTACATGGGAATAAAAAGTGTGGTTGTTAAAAGGTTGAGAGACTTGAAACCACTTAGCAATGAAGAATTCACAAAGCAAGTGAAGATGATTCATGAACACCACAACCATCCAAACTTGTTGCCTCTTCTTGCTTACTATTATTCCAAAGATGAGAAGTTGCTGGTTTACAAATATGCTGAAAATGGAAATCTTTTCAACCGCATTCATGGTGAGTATCTAGTCTTGTATGTCTTCCATTTCATTTTTATAATTAACTTGTTCTTGTGTGACGTATGAAGGAGTGGAGCTAGAAATTCAACTTTGGAGGCTTTTACATAAAAATAAAAAAGTTTAGGGAGGGCCAAAGTGAAAAGGGTTTAAAATTTAGTAATAATTTTATAATTTTTTTAAAATTGTTTTGAGGGCAGGGGGCCATGGCTTCCACCTTCCCCCTTCCTCCGCTCCACCGGATGTAGGAGGGGAAAGCAAAGTCCGTTTTTGGCACATAATATATTGTTGGAACCGTATCGATGAGCCCTAGGGGGGTTTATCCCGTAATACATGGAATTTTTCCTAAAATCAGCTGTTTTTTCTTCCGTTTTTTAGTTTTCCCTTTTTATATAGTATTTTCGGATCCTAATAATTGGTTGTAGGAATTTCCGTTTTCAAACTCAATTTGCATTCGTGTTTTAATCAATTTAAGAATCCCTAGTCCCTTTTTATTATTTCTATTTAAAAAAGGATTCAAATAAGTAATGTTAGTTTTGATTATCATCATTAATTCGACTTGTCTATCACTTTCGCTTCGTAATTGTATCTAATTTGCAGTACTTGTGTCTAAATCTGCAGGAAAGAAATCAAGTAAAGACAGGATTGCATTTAGATGGAGTTCAAGACTATCGGTAGCTAGAGGTGTAGCAAGAGCATTAGAATATCTTCACATCAACATCGGTGGTATGGTATTGGTACCTCATGGAAACTTGAAATCCACAAACATTCTTCTTGATGAACATGAAACAGTTGTTGTTTCAGATTATGGTCTCTCTTCATTAGTGGCACTTCCCATTGCATCTCAACGAATGGTCTCATACAAATCACCAGAATACCAATCCAACAAAAGGGTTTCAAGAAAATCTGATGTTTGGAGCTATGGTTGTCTTCTTTTAGAACTCTTGACATCAAGAGTTTCTGTCCACTCAGCCCCACCTGGAATCAACGGTGTTGATCTTTCTACATGGGTTCATCGTGCGGTTAGAGAAGAATGGACGGCTGAGATTTTTGATCCTGAAATATCAAAGCAGAGAACTGCTTGTCCTGGTATGCTCAAGCTGTTGCAAATTGCATTACATTGCTGTGATAAATCGCCGGAGAAGCGGCCGGAGATGACAGAGGTTGTCAGAGTTATTGAGAATATTAAGGTTGCTGAATCAGAAGACGAAGAAGATTTGTCTGGGGATCCATCCTCTAATTCTCTATCCATTACTGCACCGGCGATGGTTGCTGGTGATCAAAGATTATAATATTTCTTCATTTAATCTCTGTACTATGTGTGAATTTTATTTCCAAGGGATGTTGATTTTTTTTCAAGTCAAATTAGTCTATTTGTTTATTTTATTTTATGTATTAAATTTCCAAACGATTATTCTACCGATATTCATCATATGGGACCTAAAACTTTTAAGGGCTTGGTTAGTATGCCTACCATGGGTATCATGTCAACTAATTTTGGAAACCACCACTCAGTTAATTTGAGAATCATGGGCATACTCGAAGGAGGCTGCCGCCAGTGGCCTCCACGTAAGAGGAGGCCTCTATAAAAAGCAGAAGGTGTGATGCCTCCTCCATGTGAAGGAGGCATTTGGGTTTAAAAAAATCGCACTATCGGATTAAAAATTAATAACATACTTTAACCCAACATGTTACTATCCGTAAATATCACAAATATTTACAGCTTCAGAACACTAAAATCAAGGTTTTGAGTGTACTTTGGCAAGCAATGATTCAAAATAAATTGATCAGCATCAAAGGAACTCATTTACGGAAGGTATCTTGAATTTTCTAGGAAAACATAATCACAGGATTCACAGCTAGATATAGAGTTCGTTTGGAAGGACTTCTTTAAATAGATCTTTTAAGAGTAGATCTTATACGAGTAGAACTTTTCATGAGAAAATGTTGATTGTTTGGTTATCAATTAGAAAAAGCTTTTTTAAATGGTACGATTACCAAAATATTCAAAAACTATTTTAAATGATAGGGTTATATTAGACATTTTTGTGTTATTAAAAAAGCTCAAAAATATCTACTTGAAAAAACCTAAAATTTGAACTTCTCCGAATAGACGTAAAACCGTTTTTTTAGTCATCCAAAAGCTAGACTAAGTAACAACCAAACAAAAAAAAAAATCTAAAAAGAGCTTTTTTAATTAAAAAAACTTCTTTAGCTAATAGAAAAGCTCTTCCAAACAAGCACATATTATAGTAAAACATGAAATAAATTTGGAAAAACGAAAACAAAAACAAAATCCTATGTTGTAATTTAAATGATTTTAATAAAATAAGGATCACTCCCATCTATACCAAAAAGGAGCGAGAAATCACGGCCAACCAACCTAAATTTTTAACAAGATAATAGCTTCATTGACCAACAGAAGCTGCCTAGCCCCTCATACAAGCAGAACAAATAAAAAATAAAATAATAACAATAATTATAAACATCACAATCACTACACCATAAACAAAGTACTTTCATTAGAAGCGTTGAACTATTTGACCCTGTCTATCTTAAAAGCATCCAAACTAAGACGGTAGAAACAAACGAGGATATTCGAATTTTGGAGGCCAAATCTAAAGTCATGTTGCAGAATGCAGATTACAAACATAGGGAAAATAGAAACACTTAGTATAATATTTATGCTGGCATATGGTAAACTAATCATATAAATTTATATACTAGGACAATCCAGAAAAATATATAGCATGAGAGAGGTTAGCAATAATATCCAACAAAAATTCTCAATGCAAATCCACCGTCAGCTTGATACTGCAAACCACAATCTGTTCCTGGAATGAAGGTATGTAAACAAGGCAGGGACAAGAATCTTCCAACAAAGACGAGAATGGTGGTATAGAAACTCATTAGAAAAAGTAAGACAGCTCCCCATCAGTGCGCCAGATTATATACAGTTAAATTGCAATGGCTTGTTGCTGCCGAAAAGGCTCAGGATTTTAAAGTTATAAACAATGTCCAATTAGCAACAAAGAAACCAATCATGTACCCTTAAAGACCATAAACAGCCAAGTACCCTGCCAAAAGGTTAACATCATTAATATAACAAAACCACAAATCAAAAACAAGCACGCAGCAAAAGTTTTATGTAGAAAAACAATTTACCCGCTTGACTCCTGTTTATCTAGTAAGATATTGGAGACAGGAAAGCCAAAAAGGGCATCTTACTTCTAAACACCGCTTTTATTCCCCAAGTCAGAAAAATCAAATTCGCAACAGCAGACCCCTCACAATCAGTCCTCCAGATACCCATTCTAGCACTTGGACCACTTCCATAACCGCAACCCCCCATATGGCATTTGCAGTTGATTATGCAAGAGTCGTTATCGTAACATATGGAACAGCAATTATGGCATTCAAAGAGAATAAGAAGAAATTTCAAAGTTCATGTCAAGAATGCACAATACTCCAACGAACCAAAACATCGAATTCAGCATTTCAGGAACACATAACAGTTGAATATTCGTTCCAAGTTTTGCGGCTCACAAGACTTATCTACTATATTGATGATGCACCCAGACAATAATGAGAAAACACATCTTGTAAACAGAAACTTCAAGCTTTGGAGACAGTGCAGCAACTCCAATTCCTCAGCTGCAACAGGACAGGAAAATGATTCAATCAGTATAACAGAAATCACAAACCATTATCCAAAAATTTCAGTACATCTATCTAACATACCACAATCACAAGCAGTCTTTCTATCCAGAACGAAAGCCCCCCCCTGATCCACGTCGCTCATAAGGTCCAGAACGGTCACGACTGTAGCGATCACCACCTCCAGAACCACCACGACCATTGGCATCTCTGCTGCGCCCACTGGACCTATCACCATTTCGGTCAGGACCATATCGACTGCCGCCACCACCGCCGCCGCCGCCGCCACCGCTGCTACCATATCTATCTTCCCTACCACCATACCTACCTCCTCCTCTTGCCCCTTCACTGGGACACTCCCTAGCAAAATGTCCAGGTTTACCACACTTAAAGCAATCTCCACCATTTCCTCCACGCCCACCACCATAGTCACGATTAGAGTCACGGTCACGGTCACGGCCACGGTCACGGTCACGACTACGATCACGGTCACGGTCATGGTCCCTACCTGATCCTTGGTGAGGTTGAGCTTTATCAACAGTTATTGTTCGACCATCTAAATCCATTCCATTCATTGTTTCAATAGCTTCTTCCATTGCTTTTTTATCATCAAAAGTGACAAATCCAAATCCACGAGAGCGACCAGAGAACTTGTCAATAACTACCTAAACAAAACAAATATTTTGTGAACATCCACTAAATCATCACAGAAAACAAGTGGAAGAAACCACTTGACAAAACTGAAATTTAACACAACTATTCAGTTAAACAAAATTATTGTATAGTAATCATTTTGTATGTTCATCAAGAAGCGCAGTTGTTCATTACTTCTTTCCACAAAGAATCAACAAAAGTGAGATTTAAAAACTCATTATTTCAGACTAACTTAACTTGGAAGTAAGGCAGAAAATGCAGTGTGTTCTATCATAAGAAATAAGAATAATTGCTAAAGAGAAGGTTATAATCATATAGCAGCACTTGTTAATTACTTATAAAGATGGCAACAGTCATGACAAAACCTGATACTTTTATCAGAAAACAAAATAATAATAAATAAATAAAAACGATTACTAAGAAGAGAAGTTATCCACAAAGCGAATGAACAAGATATCTACAAGAATGGAAGCCAAAAGGCAATCCGCAAAAACGAAAACAAAAGGATGCAACTAAACCTCCCTCTCCCCTCCGTGTACAAAAATCACAAATCCTGAAAACAAAAACCCAACATATTTGAAACAAAACTGAAAAAAAAAAAAACCTCTTCTTTACTGAATGCGTAAGATGCTAATATACCCAATTCGGTTGAATTAAGAACTAAATGTGTAAGATGCTAATGCCCACGCAGACTGAGCACTATCCCTTGTAAATGATCAGTTGATGTGGGGCTTACTCTTACCTAATTAATAAAAGGTCAATTAAAATATTATTCCATGAACTATTTGAGGATACAATTTGATGGCCCAATTATACTTTAAAGCTCTAAAAAGAAAACAAAATAAGGAGTGAAGGGCAACCTTATATGTAGTTCTTATTTGGCCTTTCTTTGTGAAAGGTGCAAGTCTGATAAGTTCAATTCCTATATGGTTTAGAAGAACCAACAACCTATGAAATATGTCACTTTATTAAGTGAGGTGCTTCCTTTTTTATACTAAAACACAAAACTATGTACACAACCCCTCCCTCCCTTCCTCCCTCTCGTGTACAAAGAATTTTCATAGGTTTTTAAGCATTCGGGTATGATAGCCTTATTCTCTAGGTGTCACTAATTAGGAACCGTGGGTACAACTGCCTAGAACCCCTAGATGCAACTGCCTATGTTTTGTCAGGTTATTCATCCTCATTTACAGTTCATAATTTATAGTCTGTTTAATTACATTTGCAGCATCTAATAACCAAATAATCATAACTTTCACCTCTAGATTAATCTCCAAATGGTATCTGAGTCTATGTACGAAAACTATAGCCCTATTTTAAGTTAAATTTAAGATTCTGCATAGCAGAACTTTTCCCATTTAAATAACAGTACCAGAATTGTGTGGTAACTTTCTCTGTTTGATTATGGAGAGGTTCGGTGCCTGGAGTCAGAATTTAGTGAAGCAAAGTCTAACTAATCTTCAGCAGATTAAAAGCCTAGCAAGTTGGGTCAATAATGCTTACTCTACTGGCTTAAAATTGGATGGAAAACATTAAACACGTATTTGTAAAATGATGCAAAAAGAAAGAGGGACTACATATTTCTTTCTAAGGACAGCCCTAGTGCTAGTCATCCCCTTCAAAGGATTCAAGCTGCATGCAAAAAATAAGTGTGACAAAAGGCAGTGCTCAGAAGTCAGAACCAAACTTTCTCAGACCTTAACAATTAATAATGCGCCAAGTATTATAATCAATCAGCCTTTGGTACTCCAAAACTATAAACATATATACATACAATAAAAAGTAGAAGGTCAACTTGCTCTAGAAGGAGACCCAGCTGTAACTATTTTTTAAATAAATTAATTTATCATATTCTGTTCTATTTAAATTAAATTAAACTGGGTTAAAATTAATTTGTTTTTTATTTAAATAGGATTAGCTTATCCTATCCAATAAAAACCCACCCCTCCCATAGGCCAGTTGTTCTTGATACACCATAATATAAAATATAAACATAAGGAGCTTTGTTCAGCACATGCATGTTTGTACGATAACTTGTCCAGTTGTCCTCCTTTTGTATCTTCTTTTTTTCTACACTTATTACAAAGCTTTTGTTTCAAATAAAATTGAAGGAAAAAAAAAAACAATAATAATAGTACAGTTTACAAACTCAACCAAACACAATTCCAAATAATTTCGTATAGTACAGTATCCTTGCCAAACCTGCCCTTATATTTTGATATTTCATAACTTGAAGCCTAGTTTTCTTCAAGCAAGGGAAAACAGTGAGTCAAGAAAGACCAGAAAGGGAGCTTTATCAGAACCTTTCCTAGACAACTTTCGATGAAATCAGATCTTAAAAGTTACAAAAGTGTTACGAGTTCAAAAAAAGTTAAAAACTTTTAAGATTAATGAGAAGGGAAAACTGTGCAATACCTATTATTTTATTATTCCATGTCTTACTACACACACATACAGAAAAAGATGGGTTTCAGTTTGGGAACAAATCAAATAATATTCATATACGTTTAAAGTTAGAAATGTTATTGGTTCAATAAAGTTAAAAACAATTTTAAGTTTAAAAAGTCAAGGCAAATCTATAGCATCTGCAATACCTCTTATTGTATGTATATATGTCTGTTACATCTGTATGAGATTGATAGTTTCATGTTTCCTAATTCCTAATTAGTAATCTTAGTGCTAATGAGTCGGAGAACCAACAGCTTGTATATCTACACGTAAGGTAATGTAACAATCAAATAAGTGAGTAATTATCAAGAACTTGAAAAAATTAGAAGCATTCTTAAGGGTGAAAATGCTTTCTTTCCTAGGTGCTAATGCTTAGGAACCTTAGCTTCCCTTGCCCAATTTCTATCCCTTTTTTTATTTTTAGCTTTGCAACTTCTATGCACTTCCACAACCTCCCATATATTTCCAGCACCATATAACCTATTAATCCACACCTAAATCAATCCCTGATTTATAGAAAATCTTTTTATATCAACGTGTGGCCCTATAATCTAAGCCAGAGGGCTGAATTCAAGATTATGCACATCAAAGCCTTTTCTGTTATACTGCACAGTTCATGTGACAGACTACATCATAGGAATAAACATAAATAAAAAGTAAAAATACGCATGTAGAAATAATTCAAGGACTGAGTACCTTTGCCTCGAGAAGATGGCCAAACTTTTCAAAAGCATCTTTGAGACCTCTATCAGAAGTTGACCACGAAAGGCCACCTATAAAACAGCGATACTCTATCTCTTCTGACATCTCACAGCTGCACCTTTTAGTGAAAATAATCAATAAACATGAAAAATGAAACGAAAAAAAAATGATAAGATGTACATAGTGTACTAGTGTAGTATAAGTCGCTCTTAAATCCTTTAGGCAGCTAATAAACAAGCCATGTTAAGTTTCACAGGCATAAATGGAACAAAACAGGTTCACATAATAGCAATAGTTACCTAGCAATAAATCAAAAATGGATGGAGATATCAGAAAACAATATATTCTGCAAAATACTAACTTGTTGATGTCAAAGTCTCATTTGGCTAATAAACAAGCTATGTTAAGTTCCACAGGCATAAATGGAAGAAAGCAGGTTAACATAATAGCAATAATTACCTAGCAATAAATCCAAAATTGATGGAGATATCAGAAAACAATATATTCTGCAAAATAATAACTTGCTGATGTCAAAGTTTCATTTGGCTCCAACAACACTTTAGGTCCCCACCAAGATATATATGCAAATATCAGTCTGAAAAAAAGTGTTGTAAAAAGCGCTAGCCTAGGTAATTCCTTGGCAGAGGCTAGAGGCAAGAGAACAGAGGAGGAGGACTGCAGGAGAAGGACCGGAGGAGGAGGAGGTTTTAGGGTTTTTAAAGAAAACAACCCCAAAACGTCAGGTTGTCTTCTTTTATAATAAATAAATAAATAAATAAATAACCCTAAGCACCGATAAGGCACCAGTCCGCCTAGATTCACCAATTACCCTAAAATCGGTGTTGCTGGCTGCTGCCTAGGCAGCGTTTTACAACACTGCTGAAAACCATATATATGTACATAAATACATACAAATATATATATATGTGTGTGTGTGTGTGTGTGTGTGTGTGTGTGGAAATTATTGGGTGCCGCATGAAATTCTTTATGAACAGCGAACTTGTAACTTTACAAATCTGCAAAGAGACAATAATTCACGCTGATAACATTACAAGTTTGCTATCGGACAAAAAATTTAGTATATATTATTTTTATATATTATTTTGATATCTGATGAGAAATAAAAGAAACCCAAGTGACCAGTAAAACAGTCGATTGTGCATTCTTTAACGAACTGCGAGTTTCTAAAATTCCCAACTCGAATTATTTATTCAGGAAAAACAACTAAGAAATCCCTTCAGTTAAAGTATAAGTAATTAAAACTGATACCATTAGGGCACAAAACACAAGCCACAATAAAATTGACGATAAAAAAAATAAAAAAAATAAAAAAATTTAAAAAAAAATTAAAAAAAAATAGAAAATTCTTTCTAGGTCAAAAATCAGTAAAAGAAGACCAAAGCACGATACCTGGTAATAATCAGTAACACGCAGCCTTAATTAAGAAGACAAAAAACCAAAAGTATTTAGATCTCATGAAAATAAACAAAAAGAAATAATTAATCTCTACGCGACATAAGACAATAAAGCATGTACTAAAAAATAATTTCAAGATGCTAACGAACGAACGAGATTATTGAAAATTAGAGATAGATCTCATGAAAATAATGAATAAATGAAAAGAAGTGCAGCATGAGCGTACCGGGAAAGCTGAAGAGAGAATTAGATCAGAAGCAGTTTCGAACCCTAAAGGCAGCAGCACTTGAGTCTTCACAGTAGATGTTATAATAATATACTTATGTTTTGCAAGCACTCGTCCGCCGATTCTATTCTATAATATATATATTATTATTATTATTGAATCGTATTTTATAAGTTATAAGTCAAGGGTTTTTAACAAAATTGACCTATTACAGCTTGCACATTTATCCTAGGAGAAAAAAAGTTGCAGACATTACCCAAATTGCCCTTACACCAGAGCATCTCCAATAAGGCTCCCTATTTTTTCCTTAGATTTAGGGAGCCAATTGTACTTTATAGGAATAGGGAGCCATATAAGGAGTGAAGACTCCAACAAGCCTCCCTAAAAATGGCTCCCTATTATTATTTATTTATTTTTAAATTAAAAAATTATTATTTTTAAATAAATTTACAATATTATTATTTACAAAGCTGTTGGAAAAGAATCATGAACAAAGCTGTTGCAAACAATTATTTGGGTTAAAAAAAATATAATTTAATTTTGTACTACTAGCCGTTGGAAAAGAATTAAAAATGGAGGAAAATAAATGAATTATTTATGTTTAAACTAAAAGAATTTGAGTTAAATAAAAAAATAAGGAGAATGAATTTAGACCATTGAAAATGAGTGATGTGGACTCATCTTCACCGTCCATTTCATTTGAGGAGAGAAAATCAAAAAATAGGGAGGATGTCTTGGCTCCCTAAATTTAAGGAGGCTTTGGCCGGAATTAAAAATAGGGAGCGAGATAGGGAGCCTATTGGAGCACTTTCCGATCATAGCTCCCTAAATATAGTCAAGGAGATCTCCAATTCCGGCCTATTGGAGATGCTCTTACTCCTTCCTTTTGAATAGTTTTCGGTTTCGATCATCTCGATTTTTTTTTAGAGAAAAATTCAGAAGTAGCCATATGAAATATTAAACTTTTGTTAATAACCACTTTTGAAATTTTAATTGTTAATAACCACTATTTTAAAAAAACTTTCAGTGTATGTCCATAAATTACAAGATTACCCCTGAAATTAGTTTTCTTTTTTTAAAACCTTGAAACTTGAAATCATGAATAAATTGAAAATAACCAAACTTGAAATCATGACTAAATTGAAATATACAAACTTGAAATCATGCCTAAATTGAAAATATTGAAACTTGAAATATGGACTAAATTCAAATTATCCTTAGGTTTTTTTTCCCCAATTTTCTTCTTCCTTTTCTTCTTCCTTCTCTTCTTCCTCAAATCAAAATTAGGTTTAGGTTTAATTGATTTCTCATTTTTGTTGTAGATCACGGCGCTGGTTCGCGCGACGACCAGGCGGAGCCTTCGTGCGTTGCTGGTCATCACCGTCGCTCGTCCAGGCGGCGTCCGGTGTGTTTCGACGACCACTCCGACCTCGGCGACGACTCCAGCCGGGATGGAGAGGAGAAAAGAGAGAGAGGACCGAGAGAGAGGGCAGATGAGAGAGAAAGAAAAGAGAGAAAAGAGAGAGAAAGTGTTTGGGGGATGGGTTTTATATGAGGACTGTCTAGTAATTTCCCAAAAACATGGTTATTAATAAATAAAATTTCGTTTGTGGTCAAAAAAGAATTTTCCCTAATATTTGTGGTCACTCTAGGTAATTTCCACTTTTTATTTATTTATTTATTTAACTAATGTTAGTTTTCATTGATTTTAAACTATTTTTGCATTATACCATCAATGGCACTCCTTCCCCCAACCTTGGGTCGGGGTAGTTTACTTCTTTGTAGGCAATCATTGCTCCGTGTCACGCTTTCATTGGGTTTACTTTATATTTATTATTTACCATCAATAATTGTCTGTTCAAGTTTCCAACTTTGGAGGCTAAGATCAGAGTTTGGGATTTTGATTGACCTTTACACGGATTGAGGTAAGTTGGCCTACAAGTTTTTTCTTTAAACCAATTTTTTTTTTTTTTTTTTGTTGACAAAAACTACACACAGCAACTAACAAGAATAAAAACAAAACAAGAAAACAGCAACAACAGCCGAAAAACTAAATAGGAATGTCAGCCTCCACAAGACCCCTAATACAACTGGGGAAATCTTCCATCCAAAAGGTGTCTCCCATTCTGGGCAACTCGATTAGCCAACCTAGGAATAACTTTGATATTCAGACCTGTAGAGTTCAACCTTAATTCAGCAATCTCTGTGAGGATGGAACCGAAGCTAGCATTAAGAAAGTTTCCATTCAAAATACGGTCAACTACCCCAGCCATATCAGACTCAAGAACACAAGGTTCCAAACCACAGTCTTTACTGAACACAGCATGCAATCCGTCACTTCCAAAAGCCTTAATAGGATTCATATCAAAGATCGCTCTTCTAACCTTATCTGCTGTAAACTTCATATCAAGAAAATTAGATAAATTTACTGACAATCTAGGCTCCACACAATCAAGGACCCTGTCAAGAACACGGTTGGAGGGATTGCTAGACTTAAAAATGTTGCTGAAATATTGGGTGATAATGCACACAACCTCTTGTTTCGTATCTCTCCATATTCCGTCATCATCCATCAAACCACGGATCCAGTTCTTTGCCTTTCTAGCTGAAGCTTTTGAGTGGAAAAAACGAGTTCCGATAATCACTCTTAAGCCAGTCCACTTTGGCTCTTTGCTTCCAGTATCGTTCTTCAGTTTCAAGAACATCATCGAGCTAAGCTTCAAGGCCTCTCACTTTCCTCCAATCCATAATCCCATTTCCATCACAAGCCTCCCTAAGAGCCTTCATTTTCTATCTCAAATCTCGACGGTGGTCATTTCTTTTCTTAAAATTCCAGGACTTCAAAAGCCTCCCACATTCCTCAATTTTGTCGAGCAAATTCCCCACCTTACACGGAGCCTCACCCTTGCCCCACACTGAGTCCATAATACCCCTACATTCTTGGTCATTCAGCCAACATTCTTCAAAGAAAAATCTCTTACTGTTGTTAGTCAACAACAAGTTTCTATCCAGAGCAACAGACGCAAAATCAACAATAAAAGGTCTATGATCCAAACCCCAAAATTCAAGATGTCTTACCACAAAATTCGGAAACATAGTTCTCTAGCTATTGTTACATAACGCCCGGTCTAACCTTTCCTTAATTGCTTCCTTACCCTCTCTCTTATTACTCCAGGTGAACCGTGGACCAACACAACTCATATCTTCTAGTTTGCACTCCTCTAACATTTCTCTAAACTTAGATAAATCACGCCAACGTTTGTCCACCCCACCAAATTTTTCAGAAGCCCAAAGAATCTCATTAAAGTCACCCCAGGCATAACCAATGAAGCCCCATGAGACCAACAAAGCACCGAAGAAGAATCCAAGACTGGTATATTTGGCATTTGTAAGGATTTCCATAGAAACCAATGAATCTCCAACTAACACCACCATTCTGAGTAATTTTAACATCGATATGTCCCTAGGAATAGGACAACAAATCCACCAAAATATCACTCTTCCAATACAAACATAAGCCACCTGATCTCCCAAGACAGTTAACCACAAGCTTGCTTTCAAAACCCAACTTAATACGCCAGTGTTCCATTTTCACCTGATCACATTTTGTTTCCATCAGAAAAACTAAATCTGGCTTAATCTCCTACATGTACGTGCGCAGGACATTGAACGCATATGAGCTACCCAGCCCATGGGCTTTCCAAGTGAAGATTTTCATCTTTCCCGGCAGGCCAGTAGAGACTGGCCGGCTGATGTCTGTCTTATCTCTGCCTCAGCTGAAACCCCCTCATGAGTAATCGCACTGATGCTATTAGACCCCAAAGAAACCTGAACACCCAGCTCTTCTGATTTGTTATCTTTCTTATTCTCACCTTCTTCCGTCGCAACCTCCACGAAAATCGTCTGAATGCTTGATTGCTTTGAGATCTCGCCGCCATTCTCCGTTGAGAAGGAAATCCTAACCTCCTTACTAGCCTCCTTCGAATGCTTCTTTTTCAGTTGATCGCCTTCTCGCTGGGCAAGTTGTTTTCTTTTCCCCAAACTTTTCCCATATTCAAACAAAGAAACACTACCCCTGTTAGGCTAGTTTACTCTTTTCCATCGACCCGTCTTATATGTATCCTGAACTTCTTTAAGAAATGTATTTATAATACAATAACGTTTTATCTTTATTGAAATCATCATTTTTATATCAAATATATGAAAACAAGTTATATATTTGTATATATATCAACAAACTATGAATATGAACAAAGAGCTCCATTTTAGATTTTTGCCTCAAGCCTTAAAAAAGTCATGGCCGGCACTGAATATATGTATATGTTATGTATAAATATATGTGTATATGTATGGGTGCATATGTATGTATATTTAGTATTTTATTAGATTTTTTATTTTATTTTTTGTTTGTTGTTTGTGGACTTATTTTATTATTTTGTACTGGTGTTGATTATATTGTTAGTCTATAATATTTGTGTTAACAGTAAGTTGTTATACTATTTTTTTTTTTCATTAATATTGTTACATTTTTCAAAAAAAAAAATCTAATTATTTCTTATTATGAATATATATATATATATATATTGTAAGGATTCCCGGTTTTTGATTGGCTTATTTCGTGACAAAACCACATATTGGGGTTGTTTGTAAAGGGTAGCTTAGATGATAGGTGATCATGCTCAATGGCCCTTCTCAAGACCTCAAGGATGACAAGCACTCCAAAGGTAAAATATTAGTGCTTATTTTCTTATTGAAGAGATTTAGTTGCACACACTCACTAGTAATGTTTGCATATGTATGCTTTACGTTTGTGTGCATGCTCTTCAAATATCACTTTTCACACTAGCACTTTGTTTGTTATATCTTAGTGTGTGTTTTTGTGTCTTGTAATTCGTTTCCCGAATATGTTTGGAAACGTCCGCGCTTGCACGATAATGTGCTTGGTTTTGCGCGAAGATCACCTTTGGAGAATGCCCTTGGCTTCTCCTTTGGTTTCACCATCAGTGTTGAAACGGCGGTTTAATCGGCGGCCATGACCGCCGAATGGAAACCGCCGTTTGATTCCAGAGAGCTCTGGATTGGATCTGCGGTTACGATCGGCGGCCAGGCCACCGAATAGACCTGATGCATTTATTATCTCGGTCTCTGTTCAGCGGTTTAATCGGCGGTTTTGAAACCGTCGAATGAAACCGCCGATTTAGATATTTTAGGTCGGTTTCTTTTTGGGTCTTGATCGGCGCTTTCGTTGACCACCGAATCTGGTCGCCGATTGATCCCATGCTTTTTGGGTTCAATTCGACTGTTCAATTATGCGGCCACAACCATAGAATGAAACCGTCGAACGGTGATTTCAAGGGTAATTTCGTCTTTTCACATGCCTTGTTCTCTTGGTCTATAAATATCACACTTTCTCATTTCTCTGATCAAGTTCTTGACTCCAAAAGAACCCTAAGCTTCAAAGAGAGATTTTGGAGAAATATTTAAAAGAGAACTCATTTCCTAAACACTCAAACCATATACATGTGCATCAAAGATCATCTAAGCATTTTCTAGCATAGTTAGTTTGCTTATTTGAATGGGTCTTGGTCATCACACTTCCCTTGGTATGTTCTTCACTTTTATCCATTGATATTTAGTGTTTTATTTATCAAGACATCTCTTTTATTATTTGAATGATCTTAGATTAATATCTTATATTCAAAATAGAGATTGTTTGTGATGAAATGATTGAGTGTTGTATTGTGATAGCTATTTAGGTTTTTATAATCTAATTTTAGCTAAGCTATTTGATATGTCATTTAGCTATTGATATCTATGATAGTTTTTATTGACATATTATCATCCTAGATAAGCATATAGGGTTGCCTAACTCTTATTGCATGTATTGAGTATTTTTATATATTCACACATAGGTTGTATAATCTCTTCATTGAGAATTTAAGTCTTGTTGGCTAAGGTTGCTTAGGCCACAAGCAAAATGGACTAGAGCCATTTTTAAAGTCCCGTGTGGTAGAAGTGGGGGGTTATAGACCGGAGTGTTAGACGAGGTCCACATAGGTTGTAAACTTCATTTCAATTAGTGGATTTCGAGGTTCGAGTGTGGCGCACTATACAGCCCATGGTTTTTTCCCAGGGGTTGGGTTTTCCACGTATACATCAAGTGTTATTTAATTCTGCACCATATTACACTTGTTGTATTTATATTGACTATTATGGGCATTTTCGTAATATTGACCTTAAACGAAAATTGGGTAAAATTAGTTAAAATCTATTCACCCCCCCCCCCCCCCCCCAGATTAATATATATTTGTAAACACACCCGAGCGTACATTATTTGTGTACTTTCATATATATTTTCTTTTTTCTTTTTTCTGTAGGTTGAGATATGGTTATCTTAAAAACCTTTTCCCATCAAGAAGGCTTTGGTATGTTACGGCCCGCTTCCACACATGGTAAGTTGCATAATTTTAATTTATTTTCAAATTTATTATTGCGTAAAATTTTATTAATATTGTTAAAAATGTTTTTAATTTTATCCATGTTTAGGTTTTTTTTTTTTTTTTTTTGTAAATATATTTTTTTATTAATATATTTTTTTCTTAAAAAAAATAAGATATATAATTGTTTAATATAAAATATAAAATAAATAAATTTAATTATTTTAATAAATAAATAATTAACACACATATATTTTTGATGATATAGCATTGAAAAATTTGTCTTTTCAAAGATTTAATTGGTCAACTGTTAAAGTTATTGGTTTGACTTTAACGATGTGGTATTTTGTGTTGACTTTTCCTAATTTCGAATATTTTGTGTAAATGAATAAATACATTATACTATGCAATGAAGCTAGAGGTGTCAATTAGATTAGATCGGGCTAATCCGGCTTGAAATTTTTGGGCCTTTTCACTGTTTGGACCAGATCAGATTTCGGCTATTTCACTATTCGGGTCAGGTCCATGAAATAAAAATGTTGAAAATAAGTGGACCGGATCAAACCAGATTTCGGATTTTGATGGACTTTGATCTGATCGGATCGGACTTTGACCAAATTAAAGGCCAATTTTTTTTATAAAAAAAAGTTATCATCTACATTAAACTCATTTAGTGAAACTAATTGCCAGCTTATTGATCACTTTTCAGTTACCTCCTGATCATGACTAATTTTATGAAATCTTGTTCTAGCTTATAAATAAAATATCAGAGGAATTAAGCAAGGAACATTTGGAAGTCATGGCTAAAATATGTTGTGTCGAGAAAGATTCAAAACTTTATTTAGGTCATTCTTTTTTTTGGCTAAAATACGGTGTGTAAAAAAACTCTTTTTTTTTTTTTTGGGTAAATCATATAGGTCATTCCAACTCTATTTCTGTGCAAAATGGAAGAGAATGGTTGCTCATTTTCAAATATGATGTTAAATTTTATCATAGTATACTGAAGATCTGTAGTGATCTTGCAACAAATTAAATCTGATGTTGTTCATTCATTTGCATATTACAAGATTTAACCAAGTGTAACAAAAGAATATTGAACTTAAAAATTAAATCAGATACTTAAATTTAAACACAGATTTTGAACAATCCATGGTTTATATAAAATAAATTCTTTCGATAAGTTGTTTTGGCCCAAAAGTGCCCGGAACTCCAACTCCCTAACCTTTTCTTTTCACTTTGATGAGCAAAGATTAAAACATTCTACAATCATTCTATATAAACCAAGACAAATAGATGTTGGTATGAGGAAAAAGAAAACATACTAAAACTAAGAAGAAAGACTGAACATAATCCACAAATAATAAAATAGCTGCCCAATATACTATGCCGTACTGGTAATTCTCCCCTGTATTTTGTTTAATTGCCATTTTCCCCCCTCAAAGCAAAAGTATTCGCCAAATATCCCCTACCGTTACTTTTTTCCGTTAAATGACAAATTGATTGTTATCTTGAAGGGTATTATGGTAACTTTAACAAATAAATGAAAGGAAATTATCATTCCCCCTCCTCCCGAGGTTTGCCATATTAGATAAACTAGTCCCTCTAAAACTCTAAATATTAGTCATCTTGCCCCTTTAGTCAAATTAAAAAATAAAAACGCCTCCATAAAGGATTGAGCATTTAACCTTATACTTAAGAGCCACACATTCTAACCAACTAAGCCACTCTAGCTCACTAATGAAAGATTGTTGATTTAAATGTGTGTGTGTATATATTTATATATATAATAATAATAATAATAATTTAAGGAGAGGGATCGGGAGACACTATTTTTGACACAAAATTTGACATGATTTTTCAAAAATTAGATTTATGAGATTTGGATGGCTTATATTTATTACATTGATTTTGATTTATTTCCTTCTCATTTATCTTTTCATTAATTTATTTTATTTTTTCTCTCATCTCTCTTCTTTCATAGATTCACTTTTCTAATTAATATCTAATTAATATTTCCTATTCCAATTTATATTTCCTCTTCCGGTCTTAGCCTTTTTTTTTTTTTTTACTCTTTAACGTTAATTTTTCTTTTTTTCTCTACATGTCTTTCTATTCTCTTTAAACTAGTCGGTACTTGTGCTCTACACATGGACGAACATATTTCCTCAAACAAATTGATGATATCAATACTTTTCTTATATTTAAAACTGAATTTTGGTTGTGCCATTTAAAAAAAAAAAAAAAAGCTTTAAAAAATATGCTAAAATTTAAATAGGTGAATCTCTATCGTGAATAAAGTTAAAGTGAAAAAGAGCAAGAAAGATCATTGTCTACTTCCTCATTCTACCCACTTACAGTGATCAGTAAATATTGGCTTCAAGTACTTTAAGGCAAAATAATTCGTGAAGAAATTTGTCATAATAACGTACTACCTTTGTGGTAGTATTCCTAAAGAATCTTCATTATTTTTTAAGAAAATTAAGAAGTCAACACATGCATTCAACTATTGAAGCTGTCTAATAATTTATAACTAACAATATACCATAAAGATAGTTTCATTCTAAGCAAATCATAATAGAAAACTAAAGAGTTGAAACAAACATTCAACTTTAATCCTGCACCGTCTACTTCAAAATATGCATCATTCATAAAAAAAGATTACTTAAAAAATATATTTAAAAGAAGCAAATTTGAGGAATCAAAATACATTAGATTTGATAAGCCTACCAGGGTAAAAGAGCCCCCAGTAGCTATTTCATGCCTGAATATTCCTTACATTATAAAACGCTAGCAATTCAACAAATTTAACATAAAAGGATTAAATCAATTCTTATTGTCAATGCAACAACAAAATAAGAATTTACATACCATGTCTGAGTTGGAACTTCTTTCAATTCCAATATTCACTTTCTTCATGTAGCAAGTAAGCATTCAAAGGCTACTCCTAAAAGAAAAAAATATATAAAGTGAACTATAACCTATATTGTGATAGTTCAAAGGATTAATAGACAATGCTCCCATGTATCAATCAATCATGCTCATTTTCCTACTCAATTACATTTTTTGTACATGGACATAAAAATGGTAGAATTGCAACATAGTCTTTGCAAATAACTCAATAAATGAGTGCTTAAGGATTCTCTAGAAAGAATTCTAGTAATTAAAGGGATTCAAATATAAGTACACATAAATTGCATACTTCAATCAAATCAAATGTTAGACACTGACCACAACCTTAAGGAGTTCATCATTAATGAACAGCTTTGAACTGAACTTTGTTTTGGATATTTTCATCAAACCTACAATTTTTTACAATTACAAAATACTATTTCAAAAAAAAAATGACCATAATAAGTGGAAAAATAAGAAACACATGATACCTTTGGATATTTTCATTTTGGCAAATTGTACAATAACAACAGCAGGCCTAGAAATATTATTATTCATAAATGAAAGCATTTGATTAGAAAATCCTTCCCATAAGGTGCACTTCAGTGTTATATCAATGAGAAAATAAGAAAATACTTTTAAGAAGATAAAATAAAATAAATTTAGTATAGATAATCATATAAGAATGAGCAACAAAAGAGAGAGTACTAATCTAAGATTGTCCAATTCTACTTCAACAATATTTGTTCGCTTTCCATTAATGATAATCTCTTTCAAACCACCAACACCAGTAAACAATCCAATTACATCTTTAAATGTATATTAAGGCAGAGTTAGGAAATATTATATTAGAAAATTGACATTTAATATCTAAACTATCATATGTTTAATAAGGAAGATGACCTTACTAAATAAATAAGCATCTTCCTTTGTTTCATTGACAATGTCATCAAAATCGACAAAGGAAAACACATATATGGGAATGGTTGATGTTGGTACCAAAGTTAAGGTTGTTCTTAAGTTGAAGGTTAGCTTGTATACATGTCTTGCTGGTTTATATATCTGCGTATTCAAAACCACTTCAAAGTTGGAGAATTCATAAATGCTACCTTCAACCAACTGATCCGAAGAGTACCTCTAGCAGAAGCTTGGATCCTCCCACCCTAGATTAAAGAAGAATAAGAAGTTCAAACTCAGACATGGAGCTTAAATTAAGAATATAAAACAGAAATGTAAATGGTTTTAGATAATACATTCTCATCTAAAAGCATCAACTCAACATTGTCTCCCAATTCGGGTTGTAGAAAATTAGGCTATTTTCAAAGCCGAATCACTCTAACTTTGATCGTTCATTCGTCTTTTAAAGGGGTAATGTCAGCAATAAAATTAATAGGTTCAACCATGATGAAAGAATAGAAGAATAACCTCTAGATAGAGAAATTCAAATCATGAACAAATTTAAGTTTGGGATTTACCTTCAACAAAATGAATAATGAATATAATAACTATCAAGTAGAACTATGGAATCTCAAATCAAAAAATTAATTTAAGTGTTCAAGGTACATGTAGTTCAAGCACAATTGTACAATCAAGTTAAAACAATAAAAAAAAAAAAATGCACAACAGTCTATAGCTATTATAAACAAATCCTATTTAATTTTCACCTCACTTTTCCAATCCTATAAGTTGAAGACATAGTTTATGGGAAACCACTATCAATTAGTCATAATATTTTCATCTCAGTTTGCCGTGAGGAATAAAATAATCATTGAAAAGAGAAATACCTTTGAGGGTTTTGTGCTTGTGAAGATGAGACTTTTACCAAGGGTTTCCTTAGATTGAAACTATTTTATAGCTCACCTATCAGGAACAACATGGATGAACTTGTATAGTGAAGAGAGTAGAAATAAAACACTTGTTGATTACCAAGAGACGAAATTGCACTGGGTAGAGCAAGATTTAGCTAATTCTATGCTAAATTATTAGGAATATAGAAAGAAGAAGTTAAAGAGATAAAATAAATGGAAATACTTGATGGGAAAAGAAGAAATACAGGTGTAAACATTATGTTGTCTATTTGGAGAGAGCATAACTAAAACACTATATTATTACCAAGGGATGATCTTACATCAGGTAGAACGAGATTCAGCAACATATGTTAAATAGGAATATAGGAAGAAGAAGCTGAAAAGATTAAAAGTGGAAATAATTGTTAGGAAAAGAAGAAACACGTGAGTATTAAATGTTTGAGAAAATGTGAGAAGAGTTAATATAGATAATATTGGAGAGAATGAACACTTCTTTTTATGTGTGATTACAATGGGAAATGAGTAGCCACCTCCTAAAGGGAATTACATTGCTTTGAAGATAAATTTAGAAAATGAGAATATCAATGCTTTGGGGGAAGAAGAGCTTAATGTTAATTGATTGTTTTTTTGTTTTTTGTTTGTTTTTTTTTTTAAAAAAAAACTTAATACAAAACATGTGGCACATAAGAAATGCCAAATGTCAAAATCAATTTAAGAGGAAAAATTACTAAAAGAGGAAAGTATTGACAAGTGTCAAAATAATTCAAATTTTAGATAGTCTCTGAATAAGACACATGACAGGAATTTTCCATCATGAACTTACATAAAAATAAATAAATAAAATAAAATAAAAAAATTATTCTCCAAGCATCAATTTCAACAATGAATTCACAAGGCACATCTCCAGTGAATTCACATGGTACATCTCTGGTATTTGTATATTTTTTTATTGTCAATTTTTTTGTTTAATTTCAATTCTGTAATGCAACAATTTCAATTCTTAAGTGTATACCATCAATTAATTCTTTCTTCTCCAATTGTTTTTTTTTTTCTTTTTAAGTTTATCTATTGTGCATAAAAAAATAGATATAAAAAATATAACATTCACCTGTGTAATTTGTTCGAAAAAAAAAATATCTTTATTTCAACATAAATTAAATAACTTTTTAAAATGCACTAAATAAAATCATATTTTTAGCTTAAACATATTTGTCCCCTAATAAACTTTTCTTTCGTAAATTTCTTCATTAATAGTGTTAAAGGCACAACTTTGAAGTATGTAATGCTAGTTGTTTTTCCTTGTGAGTTCTTCAATTAAACAATGAGTATGATTTAATATACATATATATATTTAATTTTATTTAGAATTTTATTTTCCTTGTGAGTTATTCAGTTAAACAATGAGCATGATTCAATGTACATATATATTGAATTTTATTTAGGTGGTTGATACAACTTGGGAGAAGATTAGTGAAACAAATAGTCCAAAAACGAATGTGGAACAACCGATGGCACCACATGTTGGGATGCTTTTTAAAACAATGGAACAAGCTAGAAACTATTATGAAAATTATAGTCGGCAAGAAGGATTTTGGATTTGGATTCGTATTCGATCTTCATCTAAGTCTAGATTAGGTTCAAATGATGTGACTTGTATAAAATTTGTACTTGCTCATCAAGGGAAGTATAAGAGATAACGAGAGCTGGTTGAAGAAAAAAAGATGATAAAGAGACATGACTAGTATAAAATTTGTATGTGCTCATCAAGGGAAGTATAAAAGATCACAACAGCTGGTTGAAGGAGAAAAAGATAATAAAGAGATAACTGAGAATGAAGATATAAAAAAATATAAAAATTGTTCAATAGTTAAATGTGGTTGTGAAGCTAGTATGTGAATTGTACTTGACTAATGGTCTAACAAATGGAAATTTTCAGTTTTTAAGGACACACAATCATAAAATAGTGTATCTAGTAAAAAGAATGAAAATGAAGTGCGACAAACACATGCCTGAAGCTGCAAAAAGTTTGATTGAAACATTTCAAAGAGAAAATATGCAAATAGGCAAAGTTTGCTTGGTTTTAGGTGGCTCAAATATTGGTTTTAATAGTAGAGATTGTTACAATTAGGGGTGGGCGTGGTTCAGTTCGGTTTTAGTCAAAATCGTTTTAAACCGTTATATTTTCGGTTTTTGAAAACTTGAATCGGTTTAAACCGTATTGGACCATAAAATCGAATTGAACCGAACACCTTTATCTCGGTACGGTTCAATTCGGTTTTGGGCCTATTGGTCCTATTAGGCTTTGAGGTTATTTTATATAATTTTTCATTTTTTGTATACTTTAATAGCTATTTTGTATTTGGGCCTATTGGAAAACCGATTTTGGTCTGTTTTTTTAACAATAGACCACATTACTATTTAACTAATCAAGTTTAATCCAAATCAATCACAAGTACCTGCTCAATAGCTACCATTCTACCAAATTCAGTCCATATAACTTCAATTACACAAAATAATAGAAGTCCAAAATGCAGTCCAAAATAAAATAAGACCACACATAAATAATCCAACATACAATCCAATCCATAATAAAATTAAACTTCAAATCATGTCTTTCTTCCACTTCAAATCTTCACATATATGAAAGGAAAATAAATTAACTAATAGAAACAAAACACATAATTATAAATAGAGAAAATACAAAACTAAACAAGCAAATACCAAATTAAATTCTTATCTTCATTTCTTCTCAATCCTCATGGCTCATCCATTGTTATACTTGTCAATCCACTTTCATGCTCTTAATGAAGATAGTAAAAAAGTAATTAGCTAACTTAGTAAATAGTAATTTATATATATATAATTAAAAAAACAACAAACTTGATAATTTATTATGATTACTTACCGGTTTCAACATTGGTATAATACTCTAACAACTGAATGGATGTATCATCATTTTTAGCATGCTCTTCTGCAACATACGATTCAGCAATAGGGCAAGATGCCGATAACCAATTTCCAGTCAAAATTAAGCCCTCAACTATTTTAGGTGTTAATGAACTCCTAAATGGATCAAATTTATGCCCTTCTGTGCTAAATGCAAACTCAGAAGCCACAATTGAAATCGACATTGAAGAAACGTCTCTTGCAATCATTGACAAAATAGAAAATTTTACCAAACAATTCTTCCACCAAGCTAAAAGATCAAACTTATCATTCAGTTTCTCACAAGGCTCCAACAAATACATCTCCACCTCACTTTCCCCATACTAACATCTTCTTCTTCTTGTTTTTGTCCCCACAAACTATCTTTTCTAAACTTCTTTTTTTCATGAAAAGTTTCAGGCAAACCATTCCCAAAAAAGGGCACATCATCATTTGACCTTACACTCACACTACCATGTTGTGTAACATAATACTCATACAAATCTACCAACACCTCTTTCAAACTAGAAAGCATCGAATCAGATTGTGTTACACCATAAAATGCATCAAAACGCCACTTCATATAACCAAATTTGTACATTGGGTCAAGAACAACTGTAATGATCAATAAGTTGTTGGTTTTACCTAAACCCTTCCAATACTTGTCAAACTTTTGTTTCATACTCACAACCATTCTATTCATAAGTGGATCTCTCTCAGTGCTCAAAGATGTTAATTGATTAAAAATAGTGCACCAACTCTTAAAATAAATATTAGATGTCACATGCAATGAAGCACTGAAATCCAAGGTAATATCGTAAAAAGTTGATAAAAAAACGAATAAATACATTGGCATTCTCCCAATAATTTAAAAGAGGTGGACCAATCCGCTTCTCATTATCACTTTCCTTGAAGTAGTTGACACAGTGGCCATCTTCCTCTTCTATTCGCTCAAATGCTTTTCTATGTTTCACCGCACTTTCCAACATCAAGTAAGTAGAATTCCATCGTATTGGAACATCTAACACTACGAAACCATTATTCTCCGACTTTTAATGCTCAACAACTTTTTAAAATCTATTTAGTCTACTAAGAGAAGATTTCACATATTTGACCGCATTATGAATGGCTACAACAGATTCATGCAAATCTTTCAACCCATCACTCACTGTTAAATTTATGATGTGTGCACAACATCGTAAAAGCAAGTACTTACCCCCCAAAATTGTTCCATCCTCACGCCAACTATTCAATTTTCTACTCATATAACCAATGGCAACCGCAATGTTTGCACCTAGCTCTCTTTTTTCCATCTTTAGTTTGGTATTCCTGAAAATGCAACCCATAATCATTTTTTTTTTTTTTACCTTTCCTACCACTTACTCGTACACCCCTATTTCCACTCTAATCTGAATTCTCCTCCAAATAAGTTAGCGAGTTTATCTCCATCCTTTAAAATCAAAGTAAATAATAAAATTAAAGAGCAGAAAGAAAGTTTATTGTATATTTAAATCACAACGTCCCGTAATCCAAATTCCTACCAAGGATCAAACACCGGAAACATTATAATAACATCAATGCTTCAAATTCTGGCCATTGAGTCACACAATTAGTGGTTTGGTCAAGTCAAAACACTTGGAAATCACTAATATAATAGTATTGCATTACTGATGCATCAAAATTTGTTCTAGAAAAAAATTGAAATGAAAAATTAGACTATATTTGGTGATCACAAGAGTAGTATGTGAATAAACTGAAAACACATCCAGGAGAAGAAGAATGAGGGAGCTCTGCTGGAGCATTAAAATCTAATTTAGAAAGTCTATGAAATTTGAAATTAGATAATCCTACAACACAAAATCACTTGTTATAATTTACAACAATATTAAAAACAAACCCTAAACCCATAAAAAAAAAAAAAAGTAATCTAAATATTGATAGAAATGAAAACAAGTTGTTGGAGTAAAATTGAAGAGACTTACAGGTGACTAGGTGAGGAATTATATAGACATAAACTTTTCAATCAAGACATTAGAGCTTGATAACAATGTCAACCCATTTTTAAGATTTTAAATCCACAAAAGTCAGAGAAATGACTATCAATGATGCAGATCAGTAATAATTAATATTTTCCTGTAACAAAATATAACATCAGTGATGCAGATCCATCAAATTAAACATTTAAACATATTAAAAATAAAATAAAATACCTTAAACAAAGAAAGAAACATCAAACACCTATAAACTCATAAACTCATAAAAGTATAAAACAAAGAAAACAAACATAATACCAGGAAGAAGAAGAGGAAGAAGAAGAAGAAGAAAAAAACCTTGACAATGATGATTGACAAGTGCAGGCGGAGCCGCGGAAGAGAAACGTGTGCAGTGGAGCCGGGGAAAAGATCCAGAGACCTTGTGAGAGATGGAGCTGTTACTTTGATAGTTTGGTAATATGCTTCATTTATACACAAAGTGTAGCCCAATTTCTGTATCATTTTGTGTTTGTTTCTCGGGTAAAACCGAGTTTTTAACACTCTAAATAAGTCGTGCAGGGTCAAGTAGGTTTTAGTTGCTCAATTGGCTTGGAAGGAGCTAAAAAGTGGATCAAGGAGGCACTTATAGCATAGAGGCGACCTCAAAGCGATCTCTCCAAGATCGCTATGCAATCGGTCTAGCCCTCCTCAAATATTGGAAAAGGCGACCCTAGGGCGAGCTCCCCAAGGTCGCTCTACACTCAAATCCAGCTCTCCTCAACATTGTCAAAGGCGAGCTTAGGGCAAGCTCAGCAAACTCGCCCTAAGCACGCTAACAAGTCTGGTGTAGACTCTAAATACAGAGCAAAAATTCGACCTCAAGGCAAGCTCGCCTCAAGCTTGTTAACCAATCTGGTTAGAAAGAATTTTCCTTATTAGCGACTTCAGGGCAAGCTCACCAAGCTCGCTCCAAGGTCGCCCTCTACCCATAAATTTGTGAATTTCAAGGAAATTACTCACTTGCTCCTGACCTAAAAAGCTCCCTTATATATTCATTTGCTTTCTCTCTGAAAAAGGGAGTTCTAGCTACCAAGATTATTCACTATATCATCCTACACAATCCTACACGATCCTACACATATCACAAAACACCATCCATGATCCTTGATTGTTCTTGGGAGATTGGGACTTGAAGAAGCTTGGAGGAGAGCTTGAAGCAAAGGAAGAAGAGAAGATTTACATAGTTTTCTCTATCCCTTATTCTCTTTCATTTTCTTTACATAGTCATGTATTCATTTGATATTATATTTTGTATGGCTAACTTGTGCAATATGAGCTAAACAATTAGTGTAGGATTTGATGAAACTTCACCCATGACTATATATTTATATTAACCATTGTTTATCCTTTATGTGCAATTGTAATTTGCATGGATATTTTAGTGTGATTAATGCTTTCAATAGGTTGATTGTCTATTGAATGATCTTCGATTGTGTGTTATGAACCGACTGGAGACACGCACATATCGTGTTCGACGAAATGTCTTCTATGCATGTATAGAAAAGTAGACCTACTTAGGTTAATGTATAGGATTCTTAGTATGCCATTGCTCTTATGAAACTCATTTATATATTCTAAGTAATCGAGAGATAGGCTCGGGTATGAAATTGAGTGTGACCTATCCTACTCGACTAGGAGTATAGGTTGATATTAAGGTGTATGAATCTATCAATTGCATGAGTATATTTTGGGTGAACAATTGAGTCTAGAAAGGAAGTCTATGAGTGGGTGGAGTGTAGTCCATGTCCTAGCATTCATCATCATTATCATATATATACTTGATCTTATTTCTTGTCATTTCCTTATTGCATTAGCTAAATTCCTTGTTATTAGTTTAGTTTAATTTGCTTTATATGAAAACCAACCCTTTCACTTGTTTGAATAGCATTTAGACTGATCGATTTTGATAATCGGTCACTTGATCCCTGTGGGAATGAATTCTACTCTACCGTTGTACCACTCTCCGACCTCGTACTATTGTAAGTGTCACTAAGAGTGTAGTCAGTTATCTGGTATTAGAGAAAACATAAAGATGGAGCTGCAGTGGAACCATAAAATTAGGTATTTTTATTTATTTATTTTTGTATTTAAAAATCGGTTCGTCAGGTCGTTTCGGTTTTGGAAGGCCTAAAACCTAAACCGACCATATTCTATGCGGTTCATTCGGTTTGAACCGAATTGAACTAAACAGATTAGGTGAATCGAACTGAACACCACATTTTGATACGGTTAAGGTCAATTCGGTTCGGTTCAATGAATCGTGCCCACCCCTAGTTACAATCACTTGAGGAATGTACGACATAGAAAATTAGATGGAGGAGACGCTCAATCGATTCTCACTTACTTTAGAAACATGCAAGCTCATAACCCTTAATTTTTTTATGCAATTCAATGTGATAAAAATGAGAGGGCAACTATTTTTTTTTTGGGTAGACTCTTACTCATGCATAGTGTATCACTATTTTGGAGATGTTGTCACATTTGATACAACTTATAGAACGAACAAATACGACATGCCATTGCACCGTTCACTGGAGTAAATTTACTAGATGAGACAGAAGCAACATTTTTGTGACTTTTTGAGACATGGCTTGAAGCAATGGGAGGACATCATCCAGTTTCTATAATAATTGACCAAGACTTGGCAATGAAAGAGGCAATTGCAAAGGTACTTCCTAACTCCCATCATCATTTATGCCTTTGGCACATAAATAAGAAGTTTGTTGAGAAGTTATCACATGTTTACTTCAAGAAGTCAAAATTCAAAGTTGAGATGAAAAATGCATTTTTTTCATATAAGGTAGATGAGTTTGAAAAAAAGTGGAAGACCTTGGTTATGGAAAATGGATTAGAAAATAACGAATGGCTAAATCATATCCACAAAATATGTGCTTCATGGGTACCTGCATATAACCATAGCACGTTTTTTGCTGGAATCAATACGATTGGACATAGTGAGGGCATAAGTTCCTTTTTTGATGGTTTTGCTACATTAAAAACAAATCTTAGAGAGTTTGTCATTAAATACGAGTAGGCATTGAAGAAAATTATTGAAAAAGAAAGTTATGAGGATTTTGAGTTAGAGCACAAATATCGCATTGTCGATGATGGAGAATTTCTTTTGAAACATGCAGCACAGTTATATACTAAAAGAGTTTTTAATAAATTTAAGGATGAATGGCATCAGGTGAATAGATATAAAGTTGAAGAAAAAGAAAATGACAATGCTTATCACACATATATAATGAAAACAAAACTAGGTGAGCCCAGAGAGTTTGTGGTGAAGTTGAATTTGCAAACTTACAAATGTACATGTGAATGCCAAACCTTTGAATTTCTTTGAATACTTTGCAAACATTTTTTGAAAGTGTTTGTTCGACTCGATATTGACATGATACCTAACCATTTTGTTCTTCCAAAATGGAGACAAGAAGCAAATAAGTTTAGGATCATGGATTCAAAAGATTTGGTGAACAATGATGACAAAGAAGAATCAGATGCATTAAGACTTAGCCATATGTGTCAACAAGTAACTAAATTGGCTTGTATTGCGGTATCTTCAAATGAAAGATACATGATTTATATGACAGCTTTGAATGATTTATCTAAATGAAAATTTCCCAAATGAATGATGATTCATGTACGAACATAAATTTTCCTCAGCCTTTGCTTTTAAATACTAATATTTCACAAACTGAGGGTAAAAAAAGGGACGTTGAAAGCTGAAAGAGAATAAAAAGTAGTATTGAGATAGCCTTAAGTAATAAGAAGAGAACATGCAGATTATGTAGTAAGTTTGGACAAGACAAACGAAACTGTTCCTTAAATCCGAAGAGAAAAAAAAATGGAATCAACTAGTGAAGGTAAGTACTGAATTAAATCTTTTAAATATATATTATATATATTTTAATTATATTGTTTTGAACTGCGTTTACATAAGCTAATATTATTATTATTTTTTTCTCTAAGGGTTTACCAATCAGGAATCCTTCTTGGGAAAGGGAATTAAGTTTCTACTTTTTGAATTCCTATGTTTACTAAATTTATAGGGAATTAAGTTTCGTGGACCCCACACACATATCAGGAATTAAGTTCCTTAATGAAAGGGAACTTGATTCCCTCCACTCACCCTAGGAATCAAGTTCCCTTTCCTGATTGAAAATGGAATTCATGTATATTTATTGAAATATCCTCATTTAAAATTAATAAATAATAAAATGAAACAACTATGTCTCTATTTTGTCATTTTCTTTTATGGATTGTTCTCGTTTTTTTTCTCCATATCTTTTTCTCTCAATATATTATTGAATTTGTTATGAATAAATTTTTTATCTTGTGTGTGAAATCATATTTTCAAAAAATTTGTACTTATGTACTGAAGATTAAAAAAAAAAAGAAAAAGTGAATTGCCGCCATTATTGGGTATTTGTATAATATACATGAAATATCAATTATAAGAAAAAAAAAATGAACTGCAGAATATAAACCAATGTGAACGGCACCTGAGTATCTTGAATTCACATTGCCTCTACCACCTTGAATTTCATGTTGCTTTGGTTTGATTATTTTTAATATATATATATATATATATATTGTAATACTCAAACATCTCTCATATAGTCATATGTATATATACTGTTATTTAGACTTCAATTTCATATATACATACAATGGATTACATAAAATTAATTATGTTTTTATATTAAAAAAAAATATTTCAACATGTTATATGTAAGGGTATTTTTGTAATCAACTTTATATCATCTTCATTCTATTTTTAATTTCTAAAATGTTAGTAAACGCTGGAATGAAATTTATTAACTTAATTCTGATTCCCTTCCATTCCCTTTCTATTGTAATTTTTTTTTCGATTCTTTTCATTTCTGATTAGTAAATGCGCCATAAACTTTAGAAAATGAGGAAACACAAGAGATTGACCCGGACATGGAAAGTTCTGACGACTATTGAAGTGAACTTTAATTGAAATTATACTTAATTATTTATTTCTCTTTGTTAGTAGATAATCTAATGTAATTTTTTTTTAAGGAGGAAAAAGTTAGAGAATACAGGAGCTAGCATTTGGATTGGTCAAGATATGAAGTGACAAATTCACATGAGGTTATACGATAGTAGAATCGAAACTCATTGAGTTTGATAGAGTCAAGACATGGATTTAAGAGTATAACAATTGAAAATCAGTTTATCATAAGAAGTACATTTTCTAGCAATTATTTGTGTTATGATTTTCAGAACATATAGTTGCAACCGTGAATCAATGTAACATTTTGATATTCAAAATAAATAAATAATAATGTTTTAATTGGTGGAAGTTGCTTTAAATTTTATATAAACTTCTATTCTATTTTAGGCTAGCAATGGGGACAAATTTCAAGTATCAATATTCATTCATTATTTGCATTAATCAAGATAGTCTCATCAAACTCATTTTTTGTTTGTTACAAATCTGTAGTTGAAAGTAATCATTTTAGTGTAGTATTAGCAAGTTTTCATGATTCTTTTATCTCATGCTTTCACTGATTTACATATGCAAGTTTTAGACTTAAAAAAAAAAACATAAGTTAGACTTATTGAGAAAGTATTGAAGAGTTTTTATTTATTTATTTATTTATTTATTTTTAACTCAAGACTTGAAGAGGAAACATAAATTGGAATAGGAAATATTAATTAGCTATTATTTAGGAAAGTGAATCTATGAACGAGGAGGGAGGAGAGAGGAGAGAGAAAAAAATTAATGAAAAGATAAATGAGAAGGAAATAAAATAAAAGCCAATGTAATAAATCTAAGCCATCCAAATCTCATAAATCTAATCGTTGAAAAATTGTGACAGATCTTATGTCAAAAATTGTGTCCCTCGATCCCTCCCCATAATTTAAATATGTTTATATAATTTTTATTTATTATTTTTATTATTTTCCGTGTTTTTTTTATCAGATTGAAATAATATTTTTTGAAAAAGAAAAAAATTCAAAACAAAAAGAAAGAAACAATTGTATGTGCTTTGATTTTCTGGGTTTCCTTTTGTTTTCTTATTTTCTTTTTCTTTTTCATAAATCTGTTTTTATATATTATTATAAAATATGAGTTTATTTTAAATTATATAAACATATTACATATATATATGAGCAATGCTAGGCTTCCCATTCTCAAATTTCTTCTCAAATGGTGTTGGCACATGAGGTGTCAACATCTTGTAAATCATGAGATTATTATAAGAGGTCGCAAAGCGAAAAAATGGAAAATCGAACAATTCAATTAAGATGAGAATGATAGGTTTCAAAATTTTTCTATCGTCTTCTTGGGACCTTTTTGTATACACGAATATGAGGAAGAGATTTGTTTTCATACCTTCGAAGAACACTCCTTCTTTTTCTTTTCGATCATTCACCACTAAGCCTTCTGAGCTATGTTCAGTGATCTATCAACTGTGTGTGTAGGCACGTTACGGATTCTAGGAGCAGTTGAATGGAGGCTTGAGAGAACCAGAAGACAACCTCTTGTCTCTTGCTTGAGTTTGGCCAAAGCTTGGGTGGAAGAGAAAAACTTTTTCTTTTCTTTCACTAGGTGGCCGCACCTCTCATGTATCTCTCTAGGGTTTCAGTTTTTTATTTTTCTTGATAAGTATATCTTATATACTATGATCATAAGGCTTAGTAATCCAAATTAAAATAGGATTCTAAATCCTTTTTAATACGATCACCTCTACGGTTTGAACCTTTAACCTCTTTAGAGTAAATAAAAATAATCTTATTATTTTATTCTTTTGCTCTTGTCAAGGTTCGAACTTGAAACCTCCATATAACAATTAATAATTCTTAATTATTAATATGTTAATTAAATAATCATATTATTTAATAATATTTAATTCATCAATTAAATAATATAGTAATTAAATAATCACATCATTTAATTAATTCCCAAAATATATTTAAGTTACTTTCGTAACATAATTAATTGGACCATCCAATTCTTCGTGAGTCTTGTTACTATCAATCGTAAATGGCTAGCAATGGGACCTAATGGACCCACGGTTTTGAGCTCCAATAATACTTAGAAAAATTAATTAAACTCTTTAGTTAATATTTCATAATTATTAACCTCAGAGTTATTTCACTAAAAATACAATGTTGTACTCTCGTAACTGTAGATGTTTTACATAACCAAATTATCACTGTCCATCGATATAGCTATTACATATGACATGATCCTCCACAAGTAATTTATAATTAGAGCTGGGTCATAAAGTCCGTTATACCTCTCTAATTATATATTTTCCTTCAAGTACCATTGATTCACTTAAATGATTATATCTTTCATTCCTTAAAGGAAGAAGGAGAGCACTCTTAATGGTTCAAGTCCCGAATCAACTTGTAAGGGAACTACTCATCTACTTCTCGCAAAATGAGTAGATTCCACTATTATGTGCACATCTTCCTAGCCACAAGCTAAACCGTGATTCCAAGATACGGAAATATTGATCGAGAATGCTATTTTGATCTCACCCATGGTAAATCAAAAATCACGATCTAACCTAAAAGAGTTAGTAAAACATTCAAGATTTAGATCACCCATATATAACCATCATTTGTCGATATGTATGAATATTTTCAACTAACGGATCTTAATGATAAATCCATATAGGTCGTGGTCCAGTCCTATATGATCACATCATATAAGGTGCCTCCATTCTTATAACACCATATGAGTAGTCTAGGATAAGACTACCATACAATACGGAATGGACCGCAGTTGTAGATTAAACATAAATAAAGTACCTAGCTTTATTTGCTTTCTATGGATTCTTTAGATTGCATGTCACAAACTGAATTCCTCTGTATATGACCTTCATATACTCAGTTTGAGGTTACATTTATCAATCTTGGATGTTAGCATATATAACATAAACGTATGAGTCAATTTATTTGAATGAAATAACTACTTCTTTTATTATTGAATTTATAACATTTACAAATTACAAGCTTTATGGCATAAATCTCAACAATTATATGGTGAGTGTTGTAATGTTGACACCTACGTGCCAACACCATTTGGGAAGGAATTTGAGAAAAAATTGGGAAATTTGGGAACCCTAGCATCACACACATACATACACACACACACACACACACACACACACACACACACACGCACATATAAGTCAACGAGAGAAATTCAAAAGTAGCCATAGGAAACATTAAACTTTTGTTAATAACCACTTTTTTTAAAAAATAAAAATAAAAATCAGTGTATATCCATAAATTACCCCTGAAATTAGTTTTCTTTTTTGGAAACTTGAAATCATGACTAAATTGAACATGACCAAACTTGAAATCATGACTAAATTGAAATATCCAAACTTGAAATCATGCCTAAATTAAAAATATTGAAACTTGAAAAATGGACTAAATTGAAATTACGCTTAGGTTTTTTTTCCCCTTTTTCTTCTTCCTCAAATTAAATTAGGTTTAGGTTTTGTTGATTTCTCTTTTTTGTTGTAGATCACGTCGCCGTTGCCGAAGAGCTTCACGGAGTCGCTGGTCCAGGCGACGTCTGACGCGTTTCGGTGATAACTTTGGCGTTGGGCGACGACTCTGGCGATAGGCGACAGGATGGAGAGGAGAAAAGAGAGAGATGACCGGGAGAGAGAGAGCAGAGAAGAGAGAAAGAAAAGAGAGAGAAAGTGTTTGGGGGATGGTTTTTATATGAGGACTGTCTAGTAATTTCCCAAAAACATGGTTATTAATAAATAAAATTTCATTTATGGTTAAAAACGAATTTCCTATAATATATGTGGTCATTTTTTACAAATTCTACTAAATCAACAATACTTCAACGATAAGTTAAAGTAGTTTAGTTGGTTAGAGCATGTGGCTGTATAAGGTTGAAGGTTCAATCCTTGATGGATGTGTTTTTATTTTTTAATTTGACAAAAGAGGCAAAATAATTAATATTTAGAGTTTCAAGGGGTTGACTAACTATTATTGAAATTAAATGAACCATTTTATCTAATATGACAAACCTCAGGAGGGAAATGATAATTTCCCTTCATTTATTTGTTAAATTTACCATAACACCCTTCAAGATAACAGTCAATTTGTCATTTTAATGGAAAAAGTAATAGGAGGTGGGTATTTGGCAAATACTTTTGCTTTGAGGGGGAAAATGGCCATTAATCAAAATACAGGGGGAGAATTATCAATATGGCATAATATAGGGGGAAAATGATTATTTCCCTTGAATTAATGTAAAACTGATACCCACGTAAAAGCCACCAAGATCTAACTGTTACAGACTTACAGTGCTGTCAGGAAAATAATATATATTTACCATGCCACGAAATTAGTTTTTTTATTTTTATTTTTAATTTTTTATTTTTTATTTAAAGGCCCGATTATAAGTAGGGGTAATTACTTTAGTGGCCATCGACTTTTGCCACCACTATAAAAATGGCCACTAGATGGGGAAATGGATGGAAAGTGACCATTTTTGGCAAACATTGTTACACTAATGGTCATTCTATCCAATTCCATCCATTTCCATCAAATTCCATCTAATAAGTGGCATTTTGGTAAATATAAGGATGACATTAATTTATTTTAGATATTTTTTGGAAATCAATTTTTTCTTTTGTTTTTGAAACAAATAATTATATTTAGTGTGTATATATACATATAGTATATCTCAAACATTTATATATATGTGTGTATACATACATACATATATATATCTTTTTAAATTATCTCAAATATATTTTTTAGAATTTCTAGATTTTGTAATATTAATCTTTTCAAAAATGAATATATATATATATTTCTTTTCAACTTATCTCAAGTATGTTTTTTAGAATTTTTAGATTTTATAGCCTTAATTTTCTCAAAAAAGAAAAAATATATGTATATATATTTCTTTTCAACTTATCTCAAATATGTTTTTTTAGAATTTTTAGATTTTGTAGCCTTAATCTTCTAAAAAAAGATATATATATATATATGTTTGAGATATATTATACGTACTAAATATAATTATTTGTTTCAAAAAAACAAAAGAAAAAATTGATTTTCAAAAAACATATAAAATAAATTAATGTCATCCCCTTATTTACTAAAATGCCATTCAATGGATGGAATTAGATGAAAATGAATGGAATGACTATTAGTGTAATAATGTTTACCAAAAATGACCAATTTCCATCAATTTCCCCATTTGGTGGCCATTTTGATGGTGGTGGCAAAAGTCGATGGCCACCATGGCCACCAGGATAATTACCTTATAAGTATGATTGTATGAAGCCCAATTTTTTAGGGTTCCATCACCTATTAGTCTATTACCTATATATTCTTCTCCACTAATGGTGGCACCGGTCCGGTTCGGTTCCGGTTTCGGTTCCAAACCGCCGGTTTCGGTTCCAAACCGCCGGTTTCGGTTTGTCGGTTTGGGAGGGACCCAAAACCGAAATCGAAACCGAAAAAACCGGTTTGTAACCGGTTTGGAACCGCCGGTTTGGCGGTTCCGGTTCCGGGTTTGTCCGGTTTCGGTTTTTTTTTTTAACCCAATTAAATATTCAATATTTTAATTCTTCCCAATCATAATTCCAATTTCCAATGAACAAATTATTAAATAAAAATATATTTACAACCATTTTTTCTTTTCTTTTTTCAAATCCCAATTAATATTAATTCTTCCCATTTTTCCCAATCATAATTCCAAATTTTCAATGAACAAATTATTAAATAAAAATACATTTACAACCATTTTTTTATTTTTTTTCAATTTTTTTTCCTAAATCTCAATCAATATATTTACAAACATTTTCCATTGAAGTATTTAAGTAGTTCACAATGTTTAGAAAAAAATAAATTGACATTTATTAATAAATACAACTTTACAATTTCACAAAAAATAAAATAAAATAAAATTAGAAATTGGCCTTGAAGGCTTGAATTCAAATATACAATATTACAATGTAATAAAGTTAAAATTAAAAAAAATAATAAAAAAAAATCGGCCTTGCACTTAATTTTTTATCATAATTAAGCTGTCTACGTATCCTCCATTAATGTAGAGGAATCAAAGGCCATGAAGTTCTTTTACCTTTAATTAGTTGCTCGGTGTTAGAGGTTGGATGTTGGAACGGAATCTATTCACTGCCTTCCGTTCCCGTCGTTTGTTCATCTTCGAAGAAGTCGTTCGTTATCTCCGGCTGAAGTTCTTGTTGTCTATATTTGGCCTTTGTCCAATCATCAACACACGACTGCATTTCAAGTGATTGTGGACACATAGATGATCGTCTTGGGTCCAAAATATTTCCACCTGCACTAAATTCTTGTTCCACAGCAACTGTAGAAACCGGCGTTCCAAGAATTTGTTTGGCAATAATTGCCAAAATTGGATAATCTTGTTGATGACTCTTCCACCAAGCCTGGATACTAAATTCTTCATCTTTAAATTTATGACTGTCTTGTAAATACCGGTCAACCTCGGATTCCGTTGAGGATGAAGAAGATGTTCGAAATTTTTTGGTTCTTTCGGAAAACAGTCGATCCCCTAAACTCCTTAATGTAAATTTTTCAGAACTACTAGTACCACCAGATGTGGGTTGGGGTTGTGAAACCGGCACATTCAAAGACGGACCATATATTCTAAGATATTCATTGTATAATTCATAAAGCAATTCCTTAACGGAATCACAATACTGAAGAACATCAACTTCTAAATCTAAACATTTGTAATAACTAGCTAAATAAACCTGCAAATATTCAAATTTAAAGCGTGGATCTAAACACGATGCAAGCAAGTAAATATTTGGAATCTGCCCATAATATTGTAACCATTTTCTCTTCATGACATCAACACATGGACTCAATTGAGGATCAACATCACAATCATTGAATGCACCAACAATATTAACACATTGAATAAGAAATGAATGAGTAGTGGGATAGTAAACACCAGATAAAGCGACGGTAGCATCATTGAAAACACGTAACAATTCAAGAATTTTTATATATACATCCCAATGGTTCAATTGAAGAGAAATTGAAGGAACATTATAAGTAATAAAAAAAACTAATATTTCCTTATATTCAACACTTTCACAAAGCAACTTATAAGTTGAATTCCAACGAGTGCTAATATCTCGAGAAAATTTTTTGGGATGCATATTATTCGCAATGCAATATTTTAACCATTGTTTTTGGGCTTTGTTATGCCTCCAGATATAGTTAATACTATCTCTAATTGATCTAATAAAACTAGAAAGTTCTGCTAATCCAGCTTGAACACACAAATTTAAAACATGACATGCACAACGTTGATGAAATAATTTACCCCCATTGCACAATTTTTGTAACATAGGAATAGATGCAGTATTGCTTGCAGCATTATCAAAGCCAATAGCAAAAATTTTGTTTAGGATATTATACTCTTGAAAAATGATTTTAAGGAGTTGAAAAATATTTTGAGCTGAATGCGAGTCATCAAAAACACGAAATGCAAGAATTCTTTTTTGCATGTCCCAATTATTGTCCATATAATGACATGTGACAACCAAATATGAATGACTACCAAAATTGTCGCTCCATATGTCGGCACATACGGAAACGCGACCTTGAAATTCAGAAAAATATGTTTTCAAATTGTTTTTTTCTCTTCTGTAAATGCTATGTAGTGTACGTGTGAGAGTGGATCTAGGAACACGTTGCATTGCAGGATTTAATGCATTTTGACAATAATTAATAAAACCTACTTTCTCACCAAAACCAAAAGGTAAGTGTTCAGTTGCAACCATTAATGCTAATTGCTCTCTATTGTTTTCAGTTGTGTAACGAAATAATTGATTAGAAGGGGTTGCGTACCTGGAGATTTGGGATTGGTTGTTCGCTACCGTGTATTCAGATAGGTGACTTCTTTTGATATGAGACCATAACGTGCCATATCCGAAGTTTCTTCCAACCTTATATTTTCTGCCGCAATGATTGCACTGGATTTGGAAACCATTATCTACCTTGGTTTTCTTCATATGCACTTTGAAGAGTTCAGACTTCATTGGCTTTTCTTCTTCAGCTTCACCTGCAAAAAAAAGCATCCGAAGAGGTTGTGGGGTTAGAATTAGATAGATTTTCAGGGGGGGTATTTTGAGCGGGGTCGAATTTGTTGAACTCGGGAATTGTTAGAGGAGGATTAGGAGCAGAAGGGGGATCAGATCCAAATCGATCTTGAAGGAATTGGTGAAAATTCAAATCGTCGTAACTGACGGCTTGACCAATATCTTCCAACAAGTTTCTCATTGGAGCCTTTCCTTTGTCCTTATTTCTTGAACTATCTCCCCCACTTGCCATTGAAAAATATGAGTAAAAAATATAGAGTAAGCAAGTAAAAAATATGTTTAAATATTTATTATAAAAAATAAATATAAATAATATAATATAGAGTAAAAAAAAAAGATGATTGAAAAAAATATATTTTTGAAAATATATATATATATATATGAGAGAAAAAATTATATTGTTGGAAAAATATATATATATAGAAAAAATTATATTGTTGGAAATATATATATATATATATGAGAGAAAAAATTATATTGTTGGAAAAATATATATATAGAAAAAATTATATTGTTGGAAATATATATATATATATATAGAAAAAATTATATTGTTGGAAAAATATATATATATATATATGAGAGAAAAAATTATATTGTTGGAAAAATATATATATAGAAAATATATATATATATATATATATGAGAGAAAAAATTATATTGTTGGAAAAATATATATATAGAAAAAATTATATTGTTGAAATAAATATTGTAAATCAATTTGATAATTGAAAAAATAGTAGATAGTAAAAAATATAAGAAATAATTTATATATGAATGAGAATTAAATAAAATTGTAGAGAGAATTGAGATTGAGAGGAGTTGAGAGAAATTGAGAGATTGAGAGAATGAGAGTGGTGTGAAGAATAATGAAATATGGGGGGATATTTATAGTATATAGTAGAGAGGGGTGAATATGCAAATAAAAGAAATAGAGGGTTGAAAAAATAAAAAAAATTTGGCCGTTGCCCACTGCCCAGTCAGTCAGAAATTCAGAATGGTTAAATTTTTTTTTACACGCTGCCACGTGGCAGCGTGTGATTGGTGGAATTTTTTTTTTATAACTGTCAGAACGGTCATTTGGTTTAAATTAGACGCTGCCACGTGGCAGCGTCTGATTGGTTCTTTTTTTTTTAATTTTTAATTTTATATTTTAAAATGTTAACGGTAATTTTTTTTAAAAGACGCTGCCACGATGTTGTTTTGTTTTTTTGTTTTTTTTTATTTATATTTTAAAAAGTTAACGGTAATTTTTTTTTAAAGACGCTGCCACGTGGCAGCGTTTGATTGATTGTTTTTTTTTTTTTAATAAACCGGTGGTTAAAACCGCCGGTTTGTGGCGGTTAAAACCGCCGGTTTTTGGTTTCGAACGGTTTGGAGGACTCCCAAACCGGAACCGGAACCGGAACCACCGGTTTCCAAACCGACGGTTTTGGTTCCGGTTTTCGGTTCTGGTTTGGCCAATCCGGTTCCGGTTAAACAGCGGACAAAACTGACGGTTTAACCGAACCGTGGTCACCTCTATTCTCCACCCACCAAAAAAAAAATAAAACCATTAGCTATCTCTTTACTTTCTCTCTTAACTCTCAAACTCTCGCACACTCGGTTTATTTAGGTAATTCCTTTCTGTTTTTTGCTTTTGATTTTTGTAATTTTTAGAAAGTGTACTCTTTTTTAATCTGTATTTTCTATTTAATCTTCGTTGTTCTCTGATTCTGTTCTCTTATATTTATTGTTTAGTTTTTGTTAATTTTTAATCTGTTTTTTCTCATGACATTCAGGTACGTATTTGGCCGCGAAAATCTGGAAATGAGTCTTCCCAACTTCGACTTGACTATATTACGGTACTTCTGATATGTAAAACTTTAGGCTGCGTCCGGTACCCTTTTACAAGGGTATTTTTGTTTTTGGTTTTCAAATCCAATTTCAAATATGCATTCGTTTACGTTTCCCATTTTGTTTTTCATTTTATTTTCAAAACAAAAATAAAAACAAAAACAACATCAGTGTTAAAAGTGAAAAATTTCCAAAATAACTTTTTGATGTTTTTCATTTTGTTTTTCAATCTAAATAAAAAACTATTTTTTTTTTCTTTTCTTCTTCTTCTTCTTCTTCTTCTTCTTTTTCTTCTTCTTTTCCGATCGCCGGAATCTTCTTCCCATGCTTCTCTCTTTTTCTTCTTCTTCTTCCCTTGCTTCTCTCTCCTTCTACTTCTTTCCCGGTTCCTCTTCTTTCCCATATCTTCTTCTTCCTCCTTCTTTACCGCCGATCTCTCCTTCTTCGCTGCCGATCTCTCTTCTTCTTCTTCCGATTTGCTCCTTCACCGTCGATCTCTTCTTCTTCACCGCCGATCTCCCTTCTTCTTCTTCCGATAAGCTCCTTCGCCATTGATCTCTTCTCTTTCGCCGCCGATCTCTTCTTCTTCCCGTCTTCTTCTTTCCGATCTGCTTAAGAGAGGGAATTTGGAAATTTTCTAAAAAATTTCCAGATTTCCAGAATTGTTAATTAATAAAATTTGGTATTTTGTTGATAAATCTAGTATTTTGTTGGTATTTTGTTGATAAATCTGGTATTTTGTTTGATTTGAATGGGTTTTTGGTGTTGTGGATTTTGATTTCAGATGTTGGTGTTGTTGGTATTTTGATTTGGATTTTGATTTCAGATGTTGTTGTTGATTTTGTTGGTATGTTGATTTCAGATTTTGATTTGGATTTTGATAAATCTGGTATTTTGGTGTAGTTGGTATTATGTTGATAAATCTGGTAATGATTCTGGTGATGAATTGCCCATAATTGGATGGATGATTGGTGATGATTCTGGTTATGAATTGCTCAGAATTGGATGCTTTTTGTTTATGCCCAGAATTTTTTTGTTTGTTTGTTTGTTTGGCTTTTTTATTTTTATTTTTTTTATGCCCATAAATTATTCGGAATACAAGTTCCAGGATATGCTACCAGAAGCGTTTTTTTCCGTTTTTATATTCATAATACAGTTTCCAGGATATGCTACCAGACGTGTATTTGGATTTCGAAATTGAAACCAAAAACATTGTTTTCATTCTCATTTTTATTTTCGAAAAACAAAAACAAAAACACCTTTGAAAAACGTTACAGGACGCACCCTTAGTTTTCTGCTTGTATTTGGAAGATGATTTTTCATTTTCATTTTTTTTTTTTTTTTTTTTTGGGATTCAATGCTGTTTAAATATGTTTCCAGGTTGTGTTAAATATTTGTGAAAACGTCACATCTTTTTTCTCTTGGAAATTATTTTAAACGTGAAATATTGTATTATCTGTTATTTTATATCTAAAGTTTCAGACATAATCTCAACGAAAAGAGATTTTTTTATTTATTTTATCAAAATATAGGTAGGATTTTATTTTATTTAATCATAAAAAAATGTTCCAAAAAGTTCATCAACATTTTGCAGAATTCGTTGCATGTTTTCTAGAAGAAACGTCTCTTAATCTGGTAGTCTCAGTTGAGTCAAGGTCCATTTTTATTGGATATTTATACCTGGTTTTATTGGAACGAAGGAATTGATGATCCATTTGGAATCTGTGATTTTTGGATAATTAATTTGAGTGCTGTGTCCAACAATCTGTTACCCTCATCAAATTTCAAAGAGCACATTCCTTTTTATTTGAAGTGTTTGCATCTTGCTGGATAATTATTAATTAATATTACTCTGTTTTTATTTTTCACCCGAACCAGAACCCGAACCGTATGGGTCGGCTATGGGCATAAATTAAGTAACCCGTATCTGACCCGAATGATTTAAACGACGTCGTTTTTGAATTGCTCAAATCGACGTCGTTTTTGAATTGCTCAAATCGACGTCGTTTTGACTAAGTATATAATTACTCAAAACCCTAATCCCCCCCTTCCCTTCCCTTCACTTCACTTGTCACTTTGTCACTCTCAGTTGAAGCAAACTCTCAAGATCGACCACCGACTCGCCGAGCCAAGGTCTCCACTAACGACTATCGAGGTTCGTTCTGTTTCTGAATTGTTTTTTCTTCTTCTTTTTTCTGTTTTTTTTTTTTCCTCCGTTTCAAGTCGTGCACCATTTTTACATCACAGTTGCGCTTGATTGCTATATCAAGTTCAGGTTTCCTTATGATGTTGTTAATTCTTATATGTTGTTGCCTTTTAATGAGTCTAGTGTAAGATAATCTCATAAACAAGAATTGATGCTTAATTGAGATTTAACTCATCTGCTCAACTATTGTGCATTAATTTGTCATAGACATGAATTTTCACATCAAAGGGGAGAAATTTTCATATATGGGTCTGGGTCTTCTTTAAGACCCGAACCCGCAAATATGTCCGGATATGGTTTCCAAAATGTTTGGCGGGTCTAGGTCTGGTAGTATCCAACCCGACCCAGACCCAGACCCATTGTCATCCCTACCTGAATGTCTCATTTCTAGGGATATTTCAATTAACGTTCCAAGAACAGAGCACTGCCGAGAAAAAATCACCATGTCTTGTCAACCAATCCACTCATTTGACTTTTTACTTTATGCCTACTTCTTTTGTTCACTTTTGACTCATTTCATTTCAGTTCACTTCACATGCTTAGTTAATAATGCAAGTCAACTTACCCTTGTTCTATCATTAAATTAAGATATATCTCTAATATATATATATATATTGCTTAGCTTGTTTTATTTTAATCCCTGTATATACTTTGATTTATCTCTAAAAAATTTCTCACTAAAATGTTGTTCTTGCCAAAATGATTCCAACCACATATTATGAGCACAATCTAATATCGTTTCCCTCTCAAAACTTCTTTGAAAGTGTGCAACATTTTGCTGGAATATTCATATTTACATATTGAAATTTTAATATGCTTATACTCTAAAATTTCAAAATGCTTAAACACTGAATTGTAAAATTCAACATGTAAAATTGTTGGCAATCGGAATCGATTGCGTTTTATTCTTCAACAATGATGTTGGTGTCAAAATAGACAACAATAATTGTTTTGAAAAGACTCCTAATGTTTTGGATATTTGTTTTTTGAAAAGAAACGTCGTCATTTCGGGGTGCATAAATGAATCAGTCACACTACTGTGCAATGTGTATTAAAAAGTAAGAAGACACAAGACAAGACAAGAAGGGTTTTGGGTTTTAGGAGTTGAAAAAAAATGTGGTATCTGTGCATGTTTTTCCACAGATTGTTAGACTACAGAAAAGCAGAAGTAGAATCTCTAGCAGAACTGTTTGGTTATTTCGGAGATGGATTGGAATGGAAACTTCCCCAACACCACCACCCAGACTCTCCTTTCCATTTCGTCAATCTTCCATCTGAAGAACTTGCTCGAACCATCGCCAATCGAAGTGAGTTCATTTATCAAATCTCTTCTATTGATTTTGTTTTTAAAGCAATATATTATAATTTTTTTTAATGGGTTTTCAAACAATATATTTATAGGTATTCTTGTTAAGGGAATCTATGAAGTCTGGGGAGAAGGAGGAAGTTATGAAGAACTGGAAGAGGCTATAAGAAATTATCCCGATTACCGGAAGTTGCCTTATTTGACTGCTGATTCAACTTTCAGGATTACTGTTGATAGCTTTGGGAAAGTTATGAGCTTTCAGGAGCAAAATGATCGAATTAAGGGACTTGCTTATATCCCTTTCAAGGTTACTGTCTTTTTTTATACAATCTTAATTGCTTCTCTTTCGTACATTGTATAAGTTTATATTATCCTGAATAGGAAGTGTACACATTTGAATTGGAAATTTGTTGTGGGGGGTTTTCTAATTTTCAAGAGCATGTATGGTATTCAAGATAATTGAATGGGACGCTAGAAGGTTTCAATGTAGCTCATGGAGATTGATTGTGCAAGACCTTAATGAATTTTCTTCTAATTTGAAATATAAAGAGGGTAGTGGTGAAAGATTTCACTTTTGGGAAGAGATGTGGATTTGCTTCAAGCTTTTTGTTTTTTGTTTCCTCAATTTTGTGTTCTTCTTCCTACTTGTAATGGTTCCAATTCAAGGTTGTGTGTATTCTCCCTCATCACTTCAGGTTTGCTTCTTAATTTTATAGGGAATTTTAATGATACATAAATTAATGACTTGTCCACTCTACTATCACTAGTGGATTCATTTTCGATCAATTTTTTTAATGAGGATGCAATTAGCGTGGGCAAAGGATTTTTTGAGTTTCTTTTCTTGCAAATAGAGAATCTACTTTGTATTGTACTCTTCAAGTTTTTTCTTTACCTGTGCTTTTTCTGTTATGATTGTTTACTGCTAAATGCTTACACCTGAATGCTTTTAGAATCAGGAGACTTCTCACTATATACCGTTGCTTCTGATTATGCTTGTAACTCTGAAGTCTTAATTGAAGAATAATGCTACCTACATGTCTCTATGTGTGTTATCACTATTTGGATTATGTATATGTTTGGTCAAAGTCATGTACAATGTTATGAAAATTATTGTTCATGCATTCACTTGTCATTTTTTTTTTCTCTCATGCATTGCATCGTTCATACCAAGGGATGCTATACTGTCAACTTTGGTAGAACATGTAGGCTTATTGCGAGCCAAAAATTGGTTTTGAAGTGATCCACAAGTTCATCTATAATGAATTGCCATTTTGTTTTCTTTATCATTTGAAATTTATTTTTGGTCATATATAGTTATGTGCTTAAACTTTATTATATGGGGAGATGGAACTTATAAATATATATTCTAGATTTAGTCTTTGATTGGACTTTCCTGGCTGTCTACTGCAAAAATGCCATATTGCTTCGAATTAGGATATTCCTGTCTACTTTTTTTTTTTACATCAAAAGTCATTTTCACATTTTGTGGTTACCTAGGGATGGGGTTTGTTGCTTTACGGTGTGCTTGTGTATTCTGCTCCAGTGACACCATGTTATGCATCTTTTTTACTGGTCATTCTAACTTTTAGCTACTATATTTGTTGACTTCTTGTAATTTTCGAGCACAATTTCCTTTAATGACTCATTGTCACTTTCATTTTTTCCTTTGAAAATCAAATTTGTCACTATGATTGAATGTAGTCATAAAGTTAATAGTTTTATAAAATGCATTTTGGGACATATAATGCTTAACGATGTACTTTGTTCATGTTATTTCTTAGCACAAACTTTCATTCACCTTTTTTTTATTCAGATGCTCCAAACATTTTTCTCCAATTTAGGTGTAAAAGACATTTAATTCATTGAATTCCAAAATTACTTTTAACTGTTTTACTTTCCTTTATTTTTATGTATATATAGGGACATATTTGGAATTGAGGATATTTTAGATATTTTCTTAAAATGTGTGAGAATTTAAACTTAAAATTTTATTTTGGATAGAAGGAATACAAGTTATGTTACTCAAGTTCAAAGGGCAGTTGATTCCCATGTGAATCATGCAATTCTTGATTATCACTGATGTTAGGACTTATCAATCTGTTGCAGGGCCGAGTTAACCTAAAAACTCCGGAGCACAAGTTCTGGCTCATGCAAACTGATGACTATGGAGTTAGTAATGGGCTTCCACCAGTTGCCCAGAGAACAATCTTTTTTGGTCGGGAAGTTGGTGCTGCTGATAGGAAGCTTTTACCAACATATCAATTAAAGAGCCGCAATTATCTTGGCCCCACAGCAATGGATGCAGAAATGGCTTTCTTAATGGCCAACCAAGCACTGGTAAAACCAGGGAAACTTGTCTATGACCCTTTTGTTGGCACCGGGAGCATTCTTGTTGCTGCAGCTCACTTTGGTGCAATGACAATGGTTTGTTTTTCTTTCACAATTATTTATATTGGTAATTTTGCACTTGATACTGCTCCTTACAAGTTTTTGTGAGAAGTTACTTGCTTTAAATTACTTTCATTAACTGATGTATCTTCAGGGTGCAGATATCGACATTAGAGTGGTCCGTGATGGGCGTGGCCCTGACTGTAATGTCTGGAGCAATTTCAAGCAGGTGAATTTGCTATTAAAGTGGCATTTTCTTTTCTTTTTAATCTTAACAAAAAAACTGAATGTTGTGTTTATAGAAGTACCTTTTAAATACTCCTCTGCAGCACATCACAAATGGTGAATTGCTATCAAACCATCCTTTTATATCAAGTGTTTTTCTATTAGGTTATTAAATATTACTTGCATAATATTAGCTTATTCTATTCTTGAGGATTTACATGGTTTCTAGGTATGTATCAATGAGCTATAATGAACTGCATGAGACTGACTCTGTGACTCATTACAATGTATTTTTGCAGTATGGATTACCAGCACCGATTGCTTTGTTAAGGGCAGATAATAATCTTCCTCCTTGGCGTCCTTCACTGAAAGAGGTATCTTTTGTAAAATTTCATATTCTTGCCATGCGTGATTATATGTTCTTCCTTTTATCTTTTCTGTTTTTCTTATTGTTTTTTTTTTACTTGAATGGTCTATGTTATGTATTATGGTGCTCTATGATTTGTCATTTATCTTGATAATGATAGACAGCCCAAAATATATTGAACATTTTCTTACATCAGGGTCCCAATCAAAATGGTTAATATCATTACAGAATTGAGGGAATATAGAATTTATTGGGTTGTGTGGTGTCGTTTGGTCAAATTGCATCTAGAATGCACTTTTCACAAAATGATAGTTTACTACCCTTGACCAAACGGATGTCAGGAGGGTAATAAGGTCATTTGACCCTTAAAAGAAACTGAAACAATAAAAATCTTTAAAAAAATGAAAAGAAAAAAAAGAAGGAATTTTTTTAAGAATTATAAAAAAGGCAAAAAAAATTCAAGAAAAAAAATATACCAGGAGATCTGGAATTTAATGGAGGTCTCTGTGATCTCCAAGGAGGAGATTCGGTCCACTCGTTATTTATTTATATTTTTTAATATTTAATTAAAAATAAAATTAGTATGATAATCTATAAAATAGGTTGCTAAGGAGGAATTTAGACATTTCATAATATTTGACCGGTGCATCGTTAACTCTAACGATCATCTATTTGGTCAATGGTACTAATCTATCATTTATGTAAAAGTGCAATCTAGTAGTTGCAATCACACCTAAAGTCGGGGTACGCCATTGCAATTTGCTCTTACCGTAATGTATTTTGCAATCAACAAGTAAAAATTTGATTATTATATTCAAGGAAGTAAATATCGGTTTCGATGAAAATATTGGGGATCAAAATATCGGAGATATTTAAGGATATTATATATATTGGTACCCTCAAATATGGAAAATATTTGGGATATATCAGGAATATTATCCCAAATATTTTCCATATTTGAGGGTACCGATATAAATAATATCCTTAAATATTGGTAATGGAGCACTTTGATGGGCAATTGGACTTGCATTATGTTGGCCCCCCTCTCCCCCCTTTTTTTCATTATTTTTCTACATTTTATACTTGTAATAAAAGTTATATGTTTCTGTTTTTAGGTGTTTGATGCCATAATCTGTGATCCTCCTTATGGAGTTCGGGCGGGTGGACGTAAATCGGGTGGCAGAAAGTTGCTGAAAGGAACTGTGGACCCTTATACAGTTCCTGATGATAAGAGGACTGACCATATACCATCAACAGGTGCATACTGCTTATCTGAATGCGTACATGATTTGCTTGACGTTGCCAGTAAGATGCTAGTAATGGGTGGCAGGCTAGTGTACTTCTATCCTGTACTAAGAGAAGATGATGATTCCCATTTCCCAGAGCACCCGTGTTTTAAATTGGTTTCTTCTTCGGAACAGATCCTAAGCTCACGTTACAGTCGAGTTTTACTAACTATGGTGAAGATAGGTCCGTATACTGAGGAGATTGCAGAGGCAGCTAGGATCAAACATTTAGAGTTCAGAGAGAACCATCTCAAGTGGTTACAAGATGGGAATCTTCATTCTTCTGTGTTTGCTTCAACAGATACACAGTTAACTGCAACTGGCGATGCCAAATTCAGTAAAGAACCAAGGCGGAAATACAGAGGAAAATACGTTTAGTCTTAATATGGATGCGTTTTCTAGCTATTTATTTGTGAACAACCACAAGTATCGTAACAGCCATTTTGACCATGTAATCTGTTCTGAATATGTAGCGATCAAGTTTCTGTTTTCAGCTAGACAAGAATTGAGCATTAGTATGAGGTTAGTTTTTAGTTCGATATTCTTTATTAGAGCATAGCAGTCATCATGTCGCCATTTATGTGCCGTAAAAGTTGCAACTATAGCATGGTTGTGACCCCAAATGCACTGGTTGGTGGACAATTTCGATGTTCAATGACCTCTTATTATACTTGTGTTGAATGATTTAATGGGCAAAGTTCAATTTTGAAGAGAACTTTAAAGTTTCTGCAACAAAACTGCAGAATTTTCTGAATCAGGAGGAGCAACATGAATCTTTGACAGAAAATAATAAATTCCATTTCTGGTGCAGGATTTTATACCAGTTTGCCCTATTTCTAAGAGTTGGATTAAGAAATATCAAATATAGCACCAAACAAGGAAAATTGCATTTACTATTCCTTATTGACAATCTACTAAAAATTAAATATATTTAAAAAAAAAAATTAAGATCCAATTTTAATTTTTATTATTTTAATTTAATTTTTTTAATAATTCTCTACAGCCCACTTCTAATATATGTTTTTAGTGAATAAATCCTCACCACCCATCACCATTTCTAAGATGGGACAGTAGAGATAAAAGCTTTTAAATCTATTTTATTTTATTTTATATTTTTAATTAGAGACATTTTCATCTTGTTGCTATTTTCGATGGTCAACTGTCATCGGTGTGAGTTTCTCAATAAATTGTTCCTGTTTTAATTAGCTGAACCTTAGGTAGTTTGGTGTAATTTGTTCGAATACTTAATTAAAATAAGAACTTTATATATATACACCATGAAACGTCTACAAGAAGTCGATATATGATAGTTCACAATATACCATACAACGTCGTAAAAAGTCAATATACGATAACTCATAATTTTATTTTATTTTTTGTCACAATTATGTTTCTATATTTTATTTTATATCAAACTTTTTTATTTTCCTAATAAAATCATTTATATATACGTACCAAATTCAACGTATTCGCAGTTCATTTTTATTTTATTTTATATATATATATATATATTACAACATAATTTCATATGAGATATTAATGAAAAAAATATATGCACAGCTGTTTTTTTTTTGTTTTTTTTTTATTAATTTTATGTGAGAATAATTTAGTAAAGATACATGAATTCAGCTTGTAATCAGGGGAAAGGGAACTTGATTCCTAGGGTGGGTGAGGGGAATCAAGTCCCCTTTCTTTCAGTAATTTAATTCCTGATTTGTGGATGGTATCCACGGAATTTAATTCCCCAAAACATTATTAAACACTGTAATTCAAAATTAGGAACTTAATTCCCCTTCATTGGATGGGATTCCTGATTAGTAAACATGCCATAAATGATAAATGGAAAAACCAATAAAATAAAAAGGAAAAAACAGACAAACCCTTGTTTTGGACCTCACACATTTTCCACATTCTTGAAATGTCAGTTGCAAATGTTACCATTCCAGACTTCCAGTTTGACATTGTCATAAATTACATAACCAGAAGTCAGTAACCACTGGCTTTCTGCACCGCAAGGATGGCCGATTCTTAACAAATGTTTGCAGCCACACTCAACTTTTAATTTTGCATAATTTATATAAGAAGATAAAGTAATAAATTCTTCATTAACATGAGCTGCAATAAAGCAACAAAATCTGATCTAAGTGAACTTCAATACAAATTCACTAATGAGATAAAAGAGAAGAAAGACAATGAAATATCGAATGATTTTTCAGATAGAATATTTACATGAGAAAAATGTTCTTACTTATAACCTAGTCAGTCACACAAGGCACCTAGAATCTACATTTTGCTATACACACACACACACAAGCAGTTAGAGGATCAACTAAGGTGTTAAAGCATAAGATCCCCTCATCGGTACACATGAATTCTATTTTCACGGCGGTTGAATATGGTCACAACAGAGCCACATCATCCGTGCAAAAGCATGCAAAAACCAAACCAAACCAAACCATTCTAGAAAGATTTCTAACACATTTCATGGAAGGGCTCCAACAAAATTCACATATATTAGGCAGGAAGAAGAAGAAGACATCGCTAAGAAACCAAACCCAAAAACTAAAAGTAACTGCACACATCTACAACTATCAAGAATCATAGCAAATTTCAAACAATAAGCATATATATATATATATATATATGTATCCAGTAATGTTCCTTGATCTCTCACTAACATACAAGGAAATTCCACGATATACAAAACTGCCTGTGCTGTAACATGGTAAAGGGTGAATCCATGACTAGTGGTAAACTCAAATTTCATAGGCTAGAATCACAGAGAGCTAAAAAACATGCGAAATAAACCAACTTAGGTGCCTTGCAGATGGTTGTACATATCTGCAATTGACCTTAATCCTATCATAGATTGACTGAGCGTTCCTTATTAGTGGTTCTAGGACATTCACTTCAACACCTTGTCATATACACACAGTGTTTGTTGTGTGTGAAAATAAAATTCCAAGAAGATGAAAAGAAACCCTCATTTAACCAAAAACTTTAAGGACTATGGTGTAACTAAACAACTAAATAAAACTTCAATTTAACTTAAAAAGTGGTTCTAGGACATTCACTTCAACACCTTGTCATGCACAATGTCATGGTATTGTGTAACTTTAATTATTCATTAAATTTGGACTCCATGGTTAAATTGAACTTAAAAAATAAATCTGATACTTAAATTTTAATGCCAGATTCAAACAATCAACATGCTGAGCGACTCCATGGTTATATAAAATAAATGGAGTAATCATCTATCGATGAGTTGCTCTGGCCCAAAAGTGCCTGGAACTCCTCCAACTCCCTAACCTTTTCTTTTTTCACTTTGATGAGCAAAGAAAAGTGTTTACAGAAGATTAAATAACAAAAAGTATTAAACTAACAATAAAGGTGAACCAACAGTGCTTGTCCACTCTATTTGTCACTCTAGTTTCTAACATATAAAGAAATTCATTTCCTTCTTATCAGGATTCAGGAAAAAGAAAACATAGTAAAACTAGGAAGAAAGACTGAACATAATCCACAAATCATAAAATAGCTGCCCAATTCTTTAAATTAATCTAACAATACTCCTCAAAATTTAGGAGAAACTCCCACAGAAAAGCCATCAAAATCTAACTGTTACAGTGCTGCCAGGAAAATTATACATATTCACAGCGCCACAAAATTGGAGAATGAAACAGAAAAGAAATCATCTGACACTGACTCAGCAAGAAAATCATAATAATTGACAAAAAATCAGCTATAGTTACAAGAGCTTATTCATTGATCATGTAATTCTAATAGCTACTAATTAGACTGAACTCCATAAAGCTTTGATCCCAGGATATATGACAAATTTTGAACAAAACAAGGAAGAGTATATTACCGATCACAAAGAAAGAAACAAATGTTTTACAAACAATACAAACTAAAGGGAGGTAAACATGGTAGTAGTCTGATACCTGATCCCTCTAGGTTTTGCCTTGGGAAGTAGACGCTTGAAGAGGGAAAGCACAAGACTCGAGTGAACCATTAGAGAATGCTCTAGATTCCCTGGAACAATTTAAGGGCAATTCAGCAGCTAAATCCTTTCTTTGACATGGAAGTCTTTCAGAAAGAGCCTTGGAGTTATCGATTGGAAGTTGGAACTGCTTTGAAGCTTGTTTTCCTCCTTCTATATTTGAACAAATAGCGAGTATCCAATGTCTCTCTTTGGTAGGAAAATCTTTCATAAAGAGTCATAGGTTTGACATTTGTAGTTCCATTGGCGATTGGGTTCCTCCTCTTTCTATAATACTTGAACAAAATGCGATCAGCCAACATCTCACTTCGACAGGGAAATTTTTCATAAAGAGTCTTAGACGTATTATTTGTAACTCCTTTAGCGCTTGAGTTCCTCCTTTTATACTTGAGCAAACAGCGATCAGGCTTTCCATTGTTTATTTCTACCATAAAAGCACTAGATAGGTCTTGATTATTTTGACAACATACAGACTCTAGGTTCATACTATTTTCATCTCCGCTTGACCTTACCAACTTGTCCGAGCAGCTCCCTTCTCCCTCTTTAAATGGCACTGCCACATTCTTGCTCTCAACACAAACCAAAGAATTCTCATTTGACTTCACATAAGAATTCCTCGAGTCTAACCCTCCAACAATTGAATCATCATCAAAATCCAATATTTTTTGAACACTCGAACAACTTGAATCCACAGAATGAAAATTCTTGGAAATCCTAGGAGAGCTATTCATCACCCTGTGCAATTGAAATGCTAACTCAGCATCATCGACAATCGCCTCTTTCCCATTTCCAAAGCCTTGGTCCGATGATTTTACAGCCTTCTTTGCCACCACTGCATTCCTAGACATGGTAGGCGCCACAATCCTAGGATCTCCATCAAAATTGGCCTCCGAAGAAGACCGGGCACAATTCTTAACACCAGAATTCGAATTGTACAATTCAGGGCAATTATTACTACTTTTCCGAGCCCTAAAAAATGCTCTCTTTCTAATAATGGATTTGGGTACCCAACAATCCACACAAAAGGAAAATTGAGAAGCAGCATCAGAAGAAGAATAGGACCAAGGTGCAACAGATTTGTACATGTAAAAGCAATTTCTATGGACGCAACGGTTACATTGACAACAAGTGAAAAAGTCATCTTCTTGGGTAATTTGATTAAAGCAATAAGAGCAAATTTGGGAAGATTCAACGCGAGAGAGACACTTGTGACAAAGAAGTACAATTCGCCATTCGCTAAATAGAATTTGCATAGTTATCTTACCGGCGGTACATGTGTCTGGACGGAAACCGCAGGATTGGCATTCACTCAAATTGGGTAAGTCTCTTGTCTTCATAATGTGAGCCGTTGTTGTTGTTGCCGGAATCTTGGGGGCGGCGCCGGAGAGCAGCCGCTTTTTGTTGCCGGATTCTTCATGTTTTTGTTGATCGGCTTTCTTCATTCTATATTCTATTTCTGCTCACTCGGTTTCAGATTCTCACGCATACAACAATTTAAGGGTTTTGGGCTTTGGCTTCTTATGGAATGACCCCTCTTCAATTCTGATAAATAAATAAATAAATAAATAAATAAATAAGCACTCTTCAATCTTCATGGCACATATGACTTTTTCTGGATTTTAATTTATTTATTAAATTCGTATCTATATCTATGTAATACTAGTTTGCAACCTACAATGTTATAAAGTAATCGTCGTTGAATTTATGCTTTAAGATTTTTTATTTTATTTTATTTTATTTTATTTATTTATTTATTTATTTTACCGTATTCTCCTATTTTTGCTTTCAATTCTCTAATTTCTGTTTTTAAGTGTCTTTTATTTTCGACTCGAATTGCGATAATTTTTATTCACTTCGTTTCTATGATGTAAACCACATGATTTTATGAAAGAGGAAGAAAAAAGGGAAAACACATAAAACAACTCTTCCTTTATTAAACTATTAATAATGAATTTAGTAATTTGAGATCAGAGAAGAGATTGAGAAAGCAATGAATAAAAATATAATTTGATTACTTTGATGTCTCACCAAGGTACTTTATTTGTGTATATATACAAGAAAATAAAAAAGGAAATAAATATTTGAAATAAATAAATGAGGACAATTTTCTAAGATTTTGTTTCAGACAATTCTTTGATAAGAAAAGAGCATTAGTTGTGGCAAAGAATCATTCTGTGATAGTTTCCAAAGATTTCAAACGGTTACAATGGATTGACTACCTCCTTTCTTGTGTATTATAATCTTTGTGATTTTCTTTTTGATCTATTGGACAAGAATCAAGGATTTATCAAGCCCCCTCAAGCTAGTGAATGGAAGACAATGAACCCCCAACTTGACATAAAATTCTTTGAATAAACTTTTTTGACAGTGGCTTGGGTAAGACATCAGCGATCTGCAAATGTGATGGAATGTTTTTGGTAACAAGATCTCTATGTGCTACTTTCTCACGAACTAAGTGATAATCGAGTTCAATATGTTTTTTGCGAGCGTGAAACACAGGGTTGATAGTCATATGAAGAGCATTGATGTTGTCACTGAAAAGTTGTGGTGTTCGTGAAGGAGGCATGCCAAGGTCCTTTAATAAGTATCCAATACAGGTCAATTAAGCAATTGTGGAAGCAAGAGATCTATACTCGGCTTCAGCACTTCATCGGGCAACTGCTGGCTGCTTTTTGGAGGACCATGATACACAATTGGAGCCAAGAAAAATACAATATCCAGTTGTAATTCGGCGTGTGAGAGGACAGCCAACCCGATCTACATCACTAAAACCATTTACTGTTAGGGAACTTTGATCTTTTTTTTTTTCTTTTTTTTTTTTGATAAAAGAGAAACAACATTACACAGCAGAAAAGCTAAGACAAAGGCTAGGATCCAGCCAGACAAACTCTCTTGAAGAGGAGAAGGCTAACGAAGCAAGATTTTGAGCCAAGGAGTTCCCCTTGTAAGAGGAGGCTTGGCACAAATTAATTCCTACAAGCGAAAACAAAGCCTTAACATCATTAACAATAAAATGATTATCACCCAAATTCCTATCCAAAGACGATAGAAAGGAAACCACAGAGGGAGAGGAAACCTTAGCAATGGAAACAGGAATATTAAACCGATTGGCAAGCAAAAGACCATCCCGAAGCGCCAGAAGCTGGCCCAAATCCGACACAACAGAGCCATTAATACGGGAATAAGAGAAAGCCAAAACCTTTCCTTTGCAGTCCTGAATCACAGACCCCAAACCAGAGGAATTTGAACCCTTTCGCACAACAACAGCAGAATTTAATTTCAGCTGATCGGGTGGGGCCAACATAGAAGAAGGAGTAGGATTAGAGCATATAGAAATATTTGAATTATTAAACTCTTCTAACCACGATAGAGCCCTGCTAACCACTAAGGAGGGCAAGCATGCCTTGCCACCATTCGCCAGAGAGTTTCTGTCACTCCAAACCGCCCAAGCCACAACACAAAATTGACCGAAGCTAGAGGCATCCAAAAGAGGCAACAAAAAAGAAACCACATCCAGCACACTCACAAATTTCCTGGAAAGCAAAAGACATCCAAACCGAGTGGTAGCCCAAATCTTCTTCACCTCTTTACACTCAAATAAAGCATGGATAACAGACTCCAACCTAGCATTACATCTAGCACAACATGGCTCAGCAACAATTTTCCTTTTCCAGATAACTTCCATAGCAGGTAAGGCATTCAAACATGCCCTCCAAATGAAAATTTTAACTTTTGGCGGGATTTTAAGCTTCCACAAACTGGGCCACCACTTACTACTATCAGGGGAAGAAGAGGCCTCATCCTGAAGAGTCTCCAAAAGGGCACGGTTGTAACCACTATTAACAGTGTAAACACCTTTTTTGTCAAAATGCCATCTAAGGAAATCCCTTCCTCCTTTCTAGCTGATAGGAATCGATAAGATTGCCTCCCTATCAATGGGAAGCAAGGCACTACGAAGAGCATCAAACTTCCAACATTTTCGGTCAGTATCAATCAAATCCGACACCCGAATATTCGATCCAGGATCAATTGTGATAATTTTGAAAGAACGAGGGTGGGGGATCCATTTATCCTTAAACACATCAATACTCTCACCATCCCCAACATTCCATCTCAGGCCTTTGGAAAGTAACTCTTTGCCCCACACCAAACTCCTCCAGATGTGCGAGCAACCAGACCTAGCCGTGGCTGACAGGAACTCACCTTGATTAAAATACTTAGCTTTCAAAAACCTGGCAGCTAATGAATCCGAAGAAGAAAGTATACGCCAAGCCTGTTTTGCCAAAAGTGCCTGATTGAACAAAGAGAGATCTTTGAAACCCAAGCCTCCCTGACTTTTTGGTAAGCACATCCTTTTCCAGCTGATCCAGCTGACTTTCCGGTTCCCATCTTTCGACCCCCACCAGAATTTCGAAGTCATTCCACTAAGATCATTACAGAACTCGATTGGGAGTTTGAATAGACTCATGGAATAGGTAGGAATTGCTTGGGTAATCGTTTTAATGAGCACTTCTTTACCTCCATACGAAAAAAGGTTACCTTGCCAGCCCCTTAACTTGATCCTCACCCTCTCCTTAATCTCATTAAAAAGAGCTTTCTTATTTCTGCCCACTATTGTAGGGAGCCCCAAATATTTATCCAGCGAATTACAGATATCAATCCCAAGAATACACTTAATCTCACATTTCAAGGAATCCCCAACTTTAGGGCTGAAGGAAACAATAGACTTGTTTAAATTAATGCATTGGCCAGAACCCTTTTCGTATGTCTCCAGAATTTGCTTAACACACTCACTACTAGCCTTAGTTGCCTTGCAGAAGATCATACTGTCATCTGCGAAAAAGAGGTGGCTGATTAAGGGACTACCTCTGCAACTCCTCACTCCCAACAGGCGACCATTTCTCTCAGCTTTCGAGAGTAAGCAGGAGAAAGCTTCAGCGCAGAAGAGGAAAAGAAAGGGGGACAGTGGGCATCCCTGCCGTAATCCTCTTGAGGGGACAATGGAGCAGATTGACTTGCCATTCAACTGGAAGGAGAGAACTGAAGACGAGATACAATCCAATATCAGATTGATCCATTTAACCGGAAACTCCATCTTCTTCAGAATAGCCTCGAGGAAGGACCATTCGACTCTATCGTAGGCCTTGCTCATATCTAACTTTAAGGCCATCAACCCCTTATTCTCAGACTTCTTCCGGCCCATCGAATGCAGAATCTCAAACGCCAACAAGACATTGTCATAAATCTGCCTTCCGGGAACAAAAGCTGATTGAGACTGGGAGATCACGAGAGGCAGCAAACTCTTCAATCTAGACACCATAACCTTGGTCACCACCTTGTAAATCACTGTACACAAGGAGATGGGACGGAAGTCCTGGATTCTGTTTGGGCTATTAATTTTAGGAATGAGCACCACATTGGTTCTATTAAACTCATTCATCGAACATTCCCCATTCAAGATACTCAAGCAGACCCTCAAAACCTCCACACCAATCAAACCCCAAGCTTTTTGGAAAAAGATGGTCTGGAACCCATCAGGACCAGGGGCTTTCGTTGGGCTAAGATCGAACACAGCAACTCTTACCTCTTCAGCCGTAAACCTCGTGCATAACATATCAGACATCTCAACTGTTACTCTAGAACTAATGTCTCTGGAGGCCTTATTAATATCAAAAGCCGATGGGTTCGAAGATTGAAAAAGGTCAGAATAGAAATTACTAACCACCTTAGACAGACCCTCCTCCGAAACTTGAGGCACCCCGTTTTCGTCCAGCAGACTAGAGACAAAATTCTTCCTCTTCCTCTTCCTAGCAGTCGCCTTTGAATGAAAAAACTTCGTATTCCTATCTCCCGCCTGAAGCCAATCAATTCTGGACCGTTGCTTCCAGAAAATTTCCTCCCTCTCAAGCAGTCCCTCCATTACTGACTCCATTTGTCTAATTTTTTCCATGACTCCAGGCTTCCCAGTAACACTGTACATCCGGTCAATTTCTCTGCTTTTGTCTTCAATTTGCTTCCCAAAATTCTGAAACCTCTCTTTACTCCAACCACTCAATTTTGAAGCACACCAGTTGAGTTTCATAGACAAATTCCTAACAGGGTCAGCGGAACCCACTTCATCCCACGCCGACTTTACCACACTGTTATAGTCATCTTCTTTGAGCCAAAGAGGCTCAAAATGGAACGAAACCACCCTGTTGCGAAGAAAGGGACTATCAGGGTTACTATTAAGGAGGATCAGTCTATGGTCAGAAGAGAAGAAACCTAGGTTATCCACTTTCGCAAACCTGAACTTATCCCTCCAATTGTCATTTGCAAAGAAACGGTCTAGCCTCTCCTGAATATTCATCTTCCCGTCTCTCTTATTGTTCCAGGTATACTTCGGGCCACAGAAACCCAAATCTGTTAGGTTACAATCATCTATTGCCTGCCTAAAGAGATTCATACCCGAGAACGACTTCACCGAACCCCCAACCTTATCATGCACACTTAACACCTCATTGAAGTCCCCCCCACAGACCCAAGGAAGGTTATCTACATTCCTGAGCCTGCAGAGAAGATCCCACGTGAACACCCTTTTACTCGCAATAGGATCACCATAAAGGCCAGAAAACCGCAGGCAAAACCCATTTTCCAACGTCACCCTAGCATCAATATGACCCATTGAGGATGAGAGAACCATTACTGCACACGAATCCTTCCACAAAAGCAGAAGACCACCACTATTTTCGAAACTGTCAACACAAAAGTAATTGTTCTAGCCCAACAAGACACCACACCTACCAATTTTAGAACCACTAAGTTTTGTTTTTGAGATAAACACAAAATCCGGGGAATACTTTTTTAGCAACCTTGACAAGGCCGCGAATGCCCGGGGATTCCCTAAACCCCGAACATTCCAACTAAGGCCTATCATTGTTCTCGGCGAGCCTGAGCTAAGATACGAATACCATAGTCAACTGTGCCCTTAAGGTAACGAAGAATTCGTTTGACAGCCCGTAGATGGGCAATAGTTGGTTGATGAAGATGTTGACAAATATGGTTAACGGCATGAGTAATGTCAAGGCCAATGAAGTTAAGATAGTGAAGGGTGCTAACAATGCTTCGAAACTCAATTTCAAGAGTAGGGGTGTGGTCATCATGGTGGATTGGTGATTTAACAGCAATAGGAGTCGGGAGATGTGAGGACTCAAGCATGTTTGTGCTGGATGGCAAATCTTTGGTGTATTTGGTTTGGGAGAGAAAAATGCCACCATTAAAACATTTGACTTCAATACCAAGGAAGTAATGGATGGCACCAAAATCCTTGAGATTGAATTCACACCACAATTTGTGAATAAAATGTTGAATTAATGTGGGGTTGGTTCTTGTTAGAATAATATATATATATATATATATATTTAAATAAATAAAGATGAATCTGCTTTGCTACAAGAAAAATCAATTGTTAGTAAAAAATGAGATAAGCTATCAAACCAAGCGTATAATGCCTACTTTAAACCGTAAAGAGATTTTTTTTAATACTCATGCATGATAAGGATAAGAAGAATTGATAAAACCTAGCGGTTGTTCCATGTACACAGTTTCTTTGAAGAAACCATGTAAGAATGCATTTTTGTCGTCAAGTTGTTTAATTGTCTAGTGAGAAACAATAACTACAGAAAGAATGATACAAATCATAGTAGGTTTTTGATAGCAGCAGAGTTTCACACAACCTCCAGTAGTATTGTTATAGTTAATTACGTATATCAGATGTTCTCATATTGCCTTATTTAATTAGGTTTATACTTTCCTATTAGGTATATTGTAATGTGTATATATATTACCATCAATCAATGAAAACGTGATATCAATTATTCACAAATATCAAACTCTATTATGGTATCAGAGCAGGCTGTAAACCAAGCCTAAAGATCCTGAAACCCTAGCCACGTAAATCCCTTCTACCTCTTCTTCCAACTACATCTTTATTTGCAAACAATGACTACCTCCATCACATCAGCGACCTCTTCTGCCCCTTCTCCATCTGTTACTCTCATGGGAACGAACAGCTCCAATCAAATACAATCATTAATTGCCATCAACTCCACCCAAATTCTGATCAAACTCTTCAAAGGAGGAAATTATGCTGCCTGGAGATCACAGTTTGAAAACCTTCTCTTTGGCTATGGCCTCATGGGATATCTGGACGGTACCACAGTATGTCCTCCAGAAGTAATAGCTAATCCCTCAAATACCTCTACTGACTCTTCTGCTCAAGGAACTTCTGCGAACCCGGAGTATCACCTTTGGCTTCGTCAAGATCGCCTACTTCTCCATGCAATCCAGGTGTCGTGTACAGGTGCTGCACAATCCATTGTCACTCGCTCCACAACCTCAGCTCAGGCTTGGGACAAACTTGAAGCTACCTATGCCAATCGTTCTAATACTCGTAAACTTGGCCTTCTCGACTCTCTGAAGAATGTCAGCCTGGCAGACAAATCAGTTGCTGACTATATGTAAGGAATCAAGAATATACTAGACAATCTGGAATTAATCGGTCACTCAGTTGATGATGGTGCAGCCATCATACACACTCTGAATGGTTTGTGTCCAACTTACTTACCGCTTGCTTCCGCTATTCGCGCTCGGGACTCTTCAATATCGTTCGACGAGCTTTATGACAAATTGCTTGACTATGAAGCTTTTCTTAAAATGGAGGATACGAAAAAGGGAATACCACAGATAACGGCTCAGTACAATCAACGAACCTCTAACCGTAGGGGACGTGGCTACCAAGGAAATTCTTACCACACCAATTCATCTCCACATATGAGTCCTAACCAATCGGTTAACCACAATAACAGCAACTGGAATCAGCAGCAGAGCTTTGGTACATCGGCACAGGGTGTAGGCCGCAACTTCTCAGGCCAGAATGCCTCATAACGACCACACAATTCCAATCAACAATGGCGCTCACCTTCTTTCAACACCCAATCAAGACCGGTATGTCAGTTGTGCGACAAAGTGGGGCACACAGCCCGTGTGTGTCGATCTCGCCAACCACATGGACCTCAAGGCTGGCCTCAGGCGCACAATATGACTGCAGAATAGCCGACTTCTCGAAGCAATTGGGTCCTTGACTCTGGGGCCTCTCATCACATGACTTCAGACCTTCAGAACCTATCCATTCACTCAGAATACGGAGGCGCAGAGGATATCGTAGTTGGGGACGGTAACACAATTCCTATAACTCACATTAGTTCTTCCTCTTTAACTGCTCCTACTAAAACCTTTTCTCTCCACAATGTTTTATGTTCACCACACATCTCACAAAATTTGGTCTCTGTGTCACAATTTTGCTCACATAATAACACTTCTGTTGATTTTTTCCCTGACTCTTTTCTTGTGAAGGATCTGAACACGGGGGCATCCTTGGTCCGCGGCCAGAATAAAGGAAATCTCTATGTGTGGCCATCGTCAAGTTTTCCAGGTCGCTCCATCTCACGTCCTCACCAGTTTGTCGCATCCTCTTCCCAAACCGTCTCATCTCAAGTATGGCATTGTCGTCTAGGTCATCCTTCCCTACAAGTCTTGCAGAAGCTTAGTTCGTCTCTTAGTTTTCCAGTCACCAAGTCGGACATTAACGTGTCTCATTGCTCAGCATGTCTATGTAATAAAAGTCACAAATTACCATTTGGGATTTCAACATTGACAAGCAATAAACCTTTTGAAATTTTATTTACTGATGTTTGGGGCCCTGCTCACATTCAATCTTTTGATAATTTCAAGTATTATGTTCTTTTTGTGGACTATTTTTCCAAATATGCATGGTTGTACCCGCTCAAACATAAGTCCGATGTTCCACTTGTCTTTCGAAGATTCAAATTGCTAGTTGAGAATTTCTTTAATACCCGAATCAAAACAGTATATTCGGATGGTAGTGGGGAGGCTCAAGCCCTTGGTTATGACCTCCAAAACTTCGGCATCCAACATCTCAAATCCCCCCCTCACACACCTGAACATGTCGGTACTACCGAACGCAAGCATCGACATGTAGTTGAAACAGCTCTAACTCTCCTTCACCATGCTTCCATGCCATTAAAGTACTGGTCCCTGGCATTCCAAACTGCGGTTTACCTGATAAATCGCGTGCCATCTAAAGTCATCGGTCACCATAGTCCGTACTCTCTTTTGTTTGGCAAGGAACCGAACTATCGGAAACTCCGTGTGTTCGGTTGCCTGTGCTACCCATGGTTACGTCCGTATACGTCTCATAAGTTACAACCTCGTTCTCGCCCGTGTGTCTTTGTCGGTTACTCAGCCGAACACAACACATATCTATGTCTAGATCGATCCACAGGTAGAGTATATGTCTCTCGTCATGTTGTTTTTGTTGAGCATATTTTTCCATTTTCTACCGTCATCGAACACACAGCCCAGCCCTCTCCCTCACAGGTCAATCGCTGGTCTCCACTGCCTCAGCTCATTCCGAGCTCCTCACCTGGTATATCACTCTCATCTTCTCCTGATACCCTCTCTCAATTTGAAAGCACATTGCCTGATATCATACCAGTCCGTCGCACATCTACACCCACCTCGTCAATATCTTCCAGTCAACTCCCATCACCCGACCTTGTCACCCCACCAGCCGACCAAATCACAATCCAACAACTCACCGTCAACCAAGCTGGTCCCGAGTCTGTACCACTGCACAACCCCGCCACTCCTCCTCCAAACCTGATCCAAACTCGCTCTAAGAACCAAATATTCAAACCAAAAGCTATCTTTGATCTCCATGTCTCCACACAGCCCACCCCACAAACTGAACCTACCACCTTGATCCAAGCTCGAAAATCTCTGGATTGGCGTAATGCCATGAGTGTGGAATATGATGCACTGGTAAAGAATGGTACCTGGACATTGGTTCCGTCTCACTCTTCCCAGAATGTGGTTGGCTGTAAATGGATTTTTCGAATTAAGCGTAACCCTGATGGCTCGGTGGCCAGATATAAAGCACGCCTTGTGGCGAAAGGATTTCATCAACGCCCTGGCATTGACTTTACTGAGACCTTCAATCCAGTTGTGAAGTCAGTCACAGTTCGATTGGTTCTAACTCTTGCTGTCACTAACGGTTGGCCTTTGCGCCAACTTGATGTTAACAATGCTTTCTTGCAGGGATCACTGACTGATGATGTATACATGGAACAACCACCCGGATTTGTAAATCCCGTTCTCTCTCACCACGTGTGCAAGCTGCGGAAAGCAATTTATGGCCTTCGTCAGGCGCCTCGTGCCTGGTACAATGAGCTGCGCTCGTTTCTATTGGACACCAATTTTTCTAACTCTCAGTGCGATGCTTCCCTGTTTGTTCAACGATGCTCTGGGCACACCTTGTATCTCTTAGTATACGTTGATGACATCATCATCACCGGCTCTTCGCCCACACGGGTTCGTGACTTCATTGCAGTTCTTGCACATCGATTTTCTCTCAAGGATCTCGGTCAGCTGTCCTTTTTCCTTGGAGTTGAAGCCATTCACTCTTCTAGTGGCTTATTCCTCTCCCAACAAAAGTATATCCGTGATCTTTTGGCCCGGGCAAATATGCTGGAGGCTAACATTGTCTCCACACCTCTCTCTCTCACAGACACACTGATGCAACACGATATCGTCAGATTGTGGGCTCTCTTCAGTACCTTTCATTGACTCATCCGGATGTCTCCTTTGCCGTCAACAAGTTGTCCCAATTCATGCACCGTCCAACAACAAACCATTGGAATGCAGTCAAACGCGTTCTTTGTTATCTTAAAGGATCAATGTCGCATGGACTGCTCATTCGTCGCAACTCTCCTTTCACTCTTCATGCTTTTGCTGACGCCGACTGGGCGGGTGATCTTGATGACAGACGGTCAACCACGGCGTATATCATTTTTCTAGGGACTACACCAATCAGTTGGAACTCCAAGAAACAACACACGGTCGCTAGGTCGACTACAGAAGCAGAATTTCGCGCAATTGCATCAGCTGCTGCGGAAATAAACTGGCTCGGTCAGCTCCTCTCCGAACTTCAAATTCAAGTCACCAGTCCCCCTGTTATCTATTGTGACAATGTTGGTGCCACTTATGTATGTGCCAACCCCATTTTCCACAGTCGCATGAAGCACGTGGCCATTGATTTCTTCTTTGTTCGTGATCAGGTGGCTCGTCGCCAGCTGCGGGTCTCTCATGTTCACACCAATGATCAGCTAGCGGACTCTCTTACCAAGCCTCTCTCACGCAGACAATTTCTTGACCATCGCTCCAAGATAGGCATCCTTGACGGTAGCTCTATCTTGCGGGGGCATGATAGCAGCAGAGTTTCACACAACCTCCAGTAGTATTGTTATAGTTAATTACGTATATCAGATGTTCTCATATTGCCTTATTTAATTAGGTTTATACTTTCCTATTAGGTATATTGTAATGTGTATATATATTACCATCAATAAATGAAAACGTGATATCAATTATTCACAAATATCAAACTCTATTAGTTTTATCACCGAGCTAAAGGTTTCGTTATAGTCAATGTTAGGAACCTGAATGAAGCCTCATGTAACAAGACACGCTTTGTAACGATCTATGGACCCATCCTCTTTATATTTGACGCGATAGACCCATTTGGAACCGACAATGTTGGTATGAGAGGGTCGAGGAACAAGGGGCCAAGTATAGTTGGTTTGAAGTGCTGTGAGTTGTTCTTGCATAGCTGCGAACCAGTGAGGAGATTTAAGGGCTAGTTTGAGAGTTTTAGGCTCTTGAGTGTGGGTGCTGAGGAGAGCTGTATCAGAAGGAGTGGAGGAGATATTAGGAGGACAAATATAATCTTTAAGATATTGTGGTGGATGTCGATTACGAATTGGACACATAGATGAGGTAAGATCATGAGTTGAAATAGATTGATGAGTCTCAGTTGAAGGTGGTTCATTTATAGGAGGTATATTAAGAAGCTCACTTGGTTGCTGATCAGAGTCAAAGTCAGTTGACATGGTAGGAGCGGAAGTGACTTGGGGAGAAATGGTGGTGACTTAGTTAAGTGGTAAAGTGTTAGCTACAAGTGTACATGTCAATGCCATGAGGTGTAACATCAGATGTAGTGTAGCAATCATATGATGTTGTATGGATTACTAATTTATTGGATATTTCATTGTCAGGTACATTCAGATTATGTACAAAATCATATCTAGGAGAGTGATTTATTGGCTTGAGAAACCACTCTTCTGGATCAGGAAAGGTTGTGACATCAAGCTTCAAAAAATCATTACTAGTTAAAGTTTTGTTAAGAGTAAGGAAAAACTTGTTCATCAAATACTACATGCCTGAAAATGTAGACTTTATTTGTTGATGGATCAATGCATCGAAAACCTTTGTGAATTGGACTATATCTAATGAAAACACATGGGAAAGTTTTTTTTTTGAAAACTTAGTTTGACCATGATGTTTTAAATATGGACTTTTAACATGCTATAATCTGGGTGGGTTCCAAAAAGTTTGAAAAAGGTGTTTCCATATTAGGAGAAGAAGATGGTAAACGATTTATCAAAAAAAAAAAATGGCAGTAAGAAAAGCATCCACCCAAAATTTGAGGGGTAGGTTTGCATGAAAAATCAAGGTTAAACTTGTTTCTACATATGACGATGCTTTCTTTAAGTAATTCTATTTTGCTCTGGAGTTCATGGACATGATAATTGTTGAGCAATTCCACATTATACAAGTTTATTAGTAAAAACTGTTGAAGTAAATTCACCTCCCTCCATCGCTTTGAAATTTTTTGATTTTTTTGTCAAACTGATTTTCAACAAGTTTTTGAAACTTTAAAAAACATTAAAAAAAAAATAATAATAATCAAATTTATGCTTGAGAGGATATAACCAAACGAACCTAGTGCAATCATCTATGAAAACAGCATAATATCGAACATTTTGAACGAAAGAAATAGTTATTGGGCCCCCATAAGTCACAAAGTATTTTATCTAAAGGAAATTGGCATTTTTTATTGGAATCATAAAAGGGAAGTTTGCAACACTTTCCTAGTTGACAACTAGTACAAACAGAGTGTCTATTTAACCAACTAGAAATATCCAAAACTTCTTTCTTATTCAAACTTTGTAAAAACTCTGTTCGTTGGTGCAAAAATCCGATGAGGCAGAGGGAAATTTGGCGGCAGCCAAGGCTTCCATTTGAGATTCTTCAAGAGCATAAAGTTGTCTTTTCTTACGCCCTTTCACTAGTATTCTTTGATTTTGATCCTTTATCACTAAACTATTAGCAATGAATTCAAAAATACATGCATTATCACAAGTGAGTTGACTAACAGATAACAATTTTTTCTTGAGCTAAGGAACAACTAGGACATCCTTTAAGTTTAAATTTCCATGAGGCGTTTTTAGAATAACATTACCGGTATGTGATATAGGCAATTTATTTCCATTTCCAGCATATATAATATCTCGCCCATTATAAGAATGAACATAATTAAGCTTACCAGTATCATTTGTCATGTGTGTTGTAGCTCCAGTTCAACAGATTGTTGTTTGTATTGCTCAAAAACAATCTGGTTCGAATCTGCAAGAGACAGAAAAACAATAAACAAAAATAACACGTTAGGGAAATCGAGGTTCGTGTTTCACACGATGTCCATAAGACTATTTCGCTGGCTAACACCGTATGTGTATGGTGATTGTCTCCCAAGATATAACAATTTAAACAGTGGATGTGCAGAAACATAAACCACTCTCAGTGAACTCAAATTGAATTCAAACTTACCAAGATATGAAGAACAAGAAGAACTGGAAGAATATTTTCTCTATATTCTATGATTTCCAGAAGTGATGTTATAAGGAATAGATTAGGGTTTTTAAATATAAAACCTAATTAATCAGTAGGATTGATATGGAAATACTTAATTATTACGTTTTAATGATAAAGGAAATTAATTAAGGAATAATCTCTAAAAGATCTATTCCTAATTAAACACTGATTCCGATTACTTAATGATCAAGTAAGTATCAGAATCCAAAACAGAATTGTCGGTTAGACCCTTACGGTCCAGTCGGGTATGCAGGACGCACCCACACAAGAGTTGTGCGACTGAAGCTTCGGTGTTCATGAAACCCTAGAAAGCCTCTATGCTACACATATTGACATGTTACTATCACACAACCACTTATATACTACACATAATTATTTTCCCCAACCAATGTGGGATGCACATTTTTCCCTACATTATGGGCTCACCTTAAGACTCAATTTCTCATTCACCCATCAATAATTTTGTGAGTTTGAGTACACCATTTTGAAGCTCTCACGGAGGAGAATTTGAATATACTTTTATCTTCCATTTTCATGGAATCAATCATACCCAAATACTGTTCTCAAAATGTGTGTTCATTACAAAATTTTCAACAATCCCCCACATGAATGAAATTGACCTAGGAGACTCAAGAGATGACTTTTGGTAAGTTCAAACAGTCGAAACCTGTATAGGATAGGTAGGTGTTACCCTTTGAACCTTCCCTCGTAAAGGTATGCTTACTTTACTAGATGATCAGTAGATATGATATCCTTGAATTGTTCTGCCATTTTATGTAAACAATAGCACACCTCACATAGGCATCTTCTAGACCTAATTTGGTTCACATTGTTATATTCGTTTGGCCATGAACATACGCCTGGTTCTGTGAGAGTCGCTGGAGAATATATCCCTTCACTATTCTCTTTTAGAAGCTGCCCCACTTCTCTCTCACATATGTGATTTCTTAATCAAGAGTAACCCGCATTACTCTGCTCAGATTTCTATTACTTAGAATTCCGATGCATAAGAATCATTGAAAACATAGTTTAACATTTTCCCTACGGGCATCACTGTTTCATCATAGGAATGGACTGGGGGTTAACCTACACAATGATCCAACTAAGTCTTACAACTTGGTTATCCCATTGAACCTAGATCTAGGGATCTCCAGTCAACTAGGTTGGGTTTCCATTGTATCAACTTTTTATTTCATGGGTTTTAATCATATTCCCCTCGATGATGTCTCAATTAATTGTTTATTTAACCCTTTGGTTAGCGAATCCGCAATGTTATCTTTTGACTTTACATAGTGAATAGAAATAACTCTAGTTATCTTTAAATATAGATATATGTAAAGAAATGTTGTTGAAATAATAGTGGTTAGCAAGTAAAAAAAAAAAATAGATGATTGAATAAAATATATATTGTTGGAATAATAGTGGTAACAAGGTAACACTTAAAAAAAAATATGATTGACAAAAAATTGTTGAAATAATAGTGGTGAAAAAAAATTTATGATAGTAAAAAATAGAAGAAATAAATATTATAAATCAATTTGATGATTGAAAAAATACAAGAAATAATTTATATGTGAAATGAGAATTAAAGAAAATTGTAGATTGTAGAGAGAATTGAGAATTTGAGATTGAGAGAAGTTGAGGGTGGTGTGAAGAATAATTGGGGGGGGGGGGGGGGGGGGAAGAAAAGTTAGGGAGAAGAAAAGTTAAGGGCAAAAAAAAAATTTGGCCATTCATCTTTCCAACGGCCATGTATTTTATTTTATTTTTTTCAAATTCACTGCCACGTGGCTGCAAATCATTGGTTCTTTTTTATAAAAAAAATAAAATAAAACCGCCGGTTTAACCCTCCAATTTCAATCCAACGGTAATGTTTTCAAAAGGTCTGCCACGTGGCAGCATTTGATTCGTCCAGTTAATTTTTTTTTTTTAAAGAAAACCGACGATTTAACTGTTGTTAAAACCGCCAGTTTCAGCTGGTTTTTGGTAAGCCCAAACCAAAACCGTAACCGTGGGAACTGATTTTCAAACCACTAGTTATGGTTTCGATTTTAGGCCGATTTTGAGCCGTATGGTTCAGTTAAACTGCAGATAAAACCAACAGTTTAACCGAAACCATGGCCACCTCTAGTTCCAACAAAACAATATAGCAGCATTCTATATCTACCATTGACATACATGATGCAACTTTCCAAGGGTGCAACCAAAAAAAAATTAAAAAAATAATTTAATTACACCCACTATATTAATATCATAATATGTATTATTCTCGTATTATTATTTTTATTAATTAAGACCTTATAACCATTAATAATAATTGTCCTATAATTTGGGATAGAGATTATAGAGTGGAAATATGAGGAAATAACACTATTTTTATGTGGAATTTTAAGAGTAAGGGGTTGTTTGTTTTTTTGTGTGAAGACTGGACATCCTTAAATTTTACTAAAAAGTGAATAGTGACTGAAACATGAATTTGAATAACATGTTTGTTTTTTATTTTTTATTTTTATCATAAAATGTCAACTTGCTTGTTTTATAAATATAAATTAAAATGGTTTAAAAACAAGTAATTTGACATTTATATCCTTAGTATTATTACTTATTATGTATTTTCATTTTATATGATAAAAACAACTAAATAAAAATAATTTAACAAATCTTAAACCATTTTTATGTAATAATTAAAATATATTATTCATGACTAAGATATGATAAATAATTTTTTTTTAAACAAATATGATAAATAATGATTTAGAAATGATTTTGATTTAAAAATAAAAATAAAAATTGAATTGAAGGTTCAATGATGGTGTTTAAAGTGATAATGTGATTAATGTTTTTTTTTTTTTTTTAGATGTTTATCATAAGTAACAGGTTAAAAGAAATACATTTGTATAATATAAAATTATGATAAATTTGGAAATATGTTATCTTTGGTAGGATAATTTTGAAAGAAAATATATTAAATGCAATTCAGTGATTTGAAATTAAGTTAAACGTTAGGATTTTTTACTTTTTATTTTAAGTTGCTTTTTGGTATTTTAAAGTTGTTTGAACACTTAAAAAATAATAATAATAATAATAATAATAATTAATAATTTCTATTCAGACCCATTAAGTTTTAAGTGTTAAAAACAAACGACCCCTAACACTAGATTAATAAGTTAAATTTAAATGGCACTAATTGACAAAAATATCCTCATCTCCTTCTTTTATTAAGTTTTTGTTATTTTTAATGTTTTTTTTTTCTTTCAAAAACCTCCATCGATGGATGGGAGATTTTCAAGAGGGGAAATCAAAACACAATTCAACTCATTAATACAAATCTTACTCAACAATAAAACATAGGCCTTTTCGATTATTTCCTAACTAATTCTCCATCAGATAAACCATTACTGGACATATGATCACATACTTCGAAAGACTCTTCCATGGAAGACATTATAACTTATCAGCCATTTCATATAGAAGTTTATCTGCTTCCTTCATGTCACCTAATTTGAGTTTGAAAAAGCAGTAATTACAATCTGTTTCCATGTCCCCTGTTTCAATTGACCATTCACTTGCAATCAAGAATCTGTAGGATATTCCAAACACATACATACTCGTGGATAATATCAAATGTGAGGAGGAAATCAGGGCAATTGGAACTAAGATCAAAATGTCACATAATTAAAAAGAGATTTTCAAGGTATGTTTTACTAAGATCAAAATGTCACATAATTAAAGCAATTGGGAATCAGGGAAATCAGGGTATGTTTGGTATGGCTTTTCAAGTAGAGCTTCTAAAGTAGATTTTTTACTAGTGTTCGTTTGGAAGAGCTTATCTACCGGCTAAAAAAGATTTTTTAATTAAAAAAGCTCTTTTCAATTTTTATTTTTTTTATCGTTTGATTGTCACTCAGCAGAGCTTTTGGATGATTAAAAGGTTGTTTGACGTTTACTTGGAGAAGCCAAAATTTAAAGTTTTTCCAAGTAGATCTTTTGGAATTTTTTTTAATAACACTAAAATCTCCAATATAACTCTATAATTTAATATTTGCTAGAGTATTTATTCTATAATTAAAAAAAAAAAAAAAAAAACTCTTTTTTAATTAACAACCAAACAACCAACAACTTCCATTTAAAAGCTCTACCTCTAAAAGATCTACTTCTAAAAGATCTACTGTAAAAAGATCTACTTGAGAAGGTCTTCCAAATGTACACTTAAGTGTCTGTTTAAAAAAATCTCCAATATAACTCTATAATTTAATATTTGCTAGAGTATTTATTCTATAATTAAAAAAAAAAAAACTCTTTTTTAATTAACAACCAAACAACCAACAACTTCCATTTAAAAGCTCTACCTCTAAAAGATCTACTTCTAAAAGATCTACTGTAAAAAGATCTACTTGAGAAGGTCTTCCAAATGTACACTTAAGTGTCTGTTTAGAAGAGCTTATCTACTAGCTAAAAGAGCTTTTTTAATTAAAAAAACTCTTTTCAAATTTGTTTATGTCGTTTGGTTGTCACTCGGTAGAGCTTTTGGATGATTAAAAAAGTTGTTTTACGTCTACTTGGAGAAGCTCAAATTTTAAGCTTTTCCAAGTAGATCTTTTTGAACTTTTTTAATAACACTAAAATGTTTAATATAACCCTATCATTTAGTGCTCATTTGGAAGAGCTAGTCTACTAGGCTTTTCAAATTTTTGTGTGTTGTTTGGTTGTCACTCAATAGAGTGTTTGAGTGATTAAAAACGTTGTTTTACATCTACTTGGAGAAGTTCAAATTTTAAGCTTTTCCAATTAGGTCTTTTTGAGCTTTTTTAATGACACTAAAAAGTCTAATATAACCCTATCATTTAAAATAGTTTTTGAATATGTTGATAATCCTACCATTTAAAAAAGATTTTTTTTAATTGATAACCAAACGACCAACATCTTCTCATTAAAAGCTCTACTTGTAGAATGTCTACTTTAAAAGATATACTTGAAGAAACTCTTCCAAACAGACTCTTAAAATAGTTTTTGAATATTTTAGTAATCCTATCATTTAAAAAAACTTTTTCTAATTGATAACCAAACAACCAACATCTTTCCATTAAAAGCTCTACTTGTAGAATGTCTACTTTAAAATATCTACTCCTAAAAGATCTACTTGAAGAAAACAGACTCTGATGAAGCTTTTATTGAGTAGAGCTTTCAACAAAAAAAGCTTTTGATTGTATAAATTACAAAATTGGTGTTGCCAATGCATTTTTAAAAAATAGCTTTTAGTTGTGTAAATTATAAAAAAGTGTTGACAATGTATTTATAATGAAAGAGTTGTATGGTGAGATATCTAAAATTTATAAAGGATAGTTGAAACAATTCATAAGTTTTTAAAAAGCTCAAAAAAAAAAAAATGCTTTTTAGGAAAGCCCAAATTTTAGGCTTCTCCTAATAGATATAAAATAGTTTTTTATAAAGGGTAATTGAGACAATTCATATATTAAAAATGATGTTTTGCCCTTTGTCTAGCCCTTATTAGGAGACTTAGGTACCTAAAGGCAGATGAATTTGCAGTGAGAAAGCCATCTCTGTTAGCATATTTCAAGAACTTAGAGTCAAACTTTGTGAGAGAATGTTAGAACATATATAATTAAAGTAAATGACTTGTAACTTAACAAGTCTCCAACTCCGGTTGATTTAAAATGCATCATATATTTGTTTCTGGTATATTATGTTAACTCCTTATACAACATGATTTATAAATATAATGTCACTCTTTGTATTCAAGTGAGCCAAGCTTTTACGATTTCCATAATAATAATGCTACTTTACCCAGATTATGTGGATCATTTATTTCTTTGATTTACTCCTAAAATTTGAAGAAGCTCTTCCAAATGGACTCTTAAACTGCATGTACACCCATTTTGGTATGAACACCCCATTAAATTTTTTTTTTTAATTTTAAACTTTGTAAGAACACCCCACACATTATCAAATATGTACTTTCTTTTTATTGTAAACAAATATTTACTATAAGTAAATAAACTATAAATAATTAAAAAGAAAAATAAAATTAAATAATGAGAGGATTCACAATTTCATACCTAGATGGAGGAGGCTACTGTCTCCATCTTTTTCAATCTAAAATGGAGGAGGGCGGAGTTAGCAACCTATTTCATCCTTTCAGGTTTGGGAAAAGGACGCCTACTCCAACTTTTCGATCTAGGTTTTTGTTTTTTCTTTATTAATTTTAGTTTATTCCTTTTTAAATTTAGTTTAAATATAATTATTGTTTAAAATATTAATAATTTAGTATAAGAATAATGTTGGGGTTTTAAAGATTTATAAATTTGAGATGTACATACAATTTTAAAGAGATGCAAATATCGTCACTCTTTTTATAACTATAGTTTAGAACAACTCACGGCACGGCACGGTCCAACACAAATTGGATTCATACATGTCAAAAACAACTTTTTAAAAAAATTTATTACAAAATATGAAATTATTATCTAACCCTTAAACTTTTAAATTATTTAAATTAAAGTAAAGGTAAAAATCACTTTTTTAATCTAAATTTAAAATTATTTAAAAATATTAATAAAAAATTAAATGGTGTTGTGTCATACTTGTTGTTCCCAATACATTATTACATTGACCCAGCCTAACCTATTACCCATATTGTGATGTGCTGTGTTGTATCGAACTAAAATTTTATTGAACCGTGCATACTAGTGCCGACCTGATCCAGTTTACACATCTAAGTATAAAACGTTACTACATCAAAAAGACCTTCGTCAAAAGAGATTACCGGTTAAAACATACTTGGGGGAACTTGGAAAACTTTCTCAAGGACAATTTTCATGCAATCCTTTGTAGATGATCCTAAAAGGATGGCTTGAATGGAAAGGAAATGGCGTATACACAATATACCATGTGACCTGGTTCTAACATTAGTCAAAAAGTCCATTTGAAAGGATATCATAGACTTAAATACCTGGAGGCATATATAAATTTAACCCATTTGTAATTTGTGTAAGCAATGCAATTGATCTTGTGTTATTTGTTGTGTAAGCAATGCCACATGTATTGTCTTAATTTGAGTTGGGTCTTACACAACAAGACTCAACTCAAATTAGATACCTATGGGTCGAAATTGTTTTTATTATTATTATTATTAATTTATTATAAAATATGATATTACTATTTTACGATTAAAATTTAAAATTATTTAAATTAAAGTCAAGGTTAAAATTACTTTCTCATCTAAATTTAGAAAAAAAAATAAAAATTAACGGTATTGTATCGTACCTGTTTTGCCTAATACCTTGGTCCAGCCAGACCTATGTATCGTGCCGGAATCAAATATAATTTTTTTTTTTTTGCACCCCCAGTTTATCCAACCAGAGAAGAAACTTGATCGAGTCGAAATCAAATTCGAGACCACAAAGAGACCAAACATCTATTTCTTAGACGTCAAGTTTAGCAATGGATTTCTCAAAATCCCACCACTACGAATGGACGATTTCATCACTTGTTTTATCCTCAACTGTGTCGCTTTCGAGCAATGCTACGGACACTGTGAGAAGTTTGTCACCGACTACACAACCTTCATGGGGTGTCTCATAAACAACCCGAACGATGGTGTGGCTTCCTCTCCTATCACAAGATCATCGAAAACTATTACGGGACCGATAAAGAAGTTTTGTCGCGGTGCCTATTTTTTACATTTTCACCCCGGACCCCAAAAATGTCAGAGCCGACCCTGGGTCCAACCCAACCCATATATCGTGTCGTTTTGTGTTGTGTCGTACTAAAATAGTGCTTGGTCTTGCATGCTAGTGTCGGCCCGAGATAGGTTACACCTCTAAGTATAAGGCATTACTACATCAAAATTAGGGTGGGTAACTACACATAGCATATTGTTGTTGTTGACTAAAGCTAGACTAACCTAACATTTAGGGGTGATGAGGATGATAAGACAATTATATTTAGAAATAGGAGTTTTGGATGGGACCACCACATCACAACTTATACTACAACTACAGTAGGTGAGTTAACTATAGTACATTGGCCTAGCCCAACTCATATATCATGTCGTGTTGTGATGTGTTGTACGGAAGTCATGCTAGGTCGTGCGAAATTCATAACAACCCAACCCAATTTACCCCTATAAGAGCATCCACATTGGTTGATCTAAAAAACAAGACTCATTTATTGTCACATCATCATAAATGGGTCTTGTTTTCTAAAAATGGATCTTGCCAATTGGATCCACTTTATTTGGATCTCTTTTTTCCACAATGAGACTAAATTGGAAAAGTAAATGTGGATCCACTTTTTTAACTTTTTTTCTAAACAATCATTACTCTTTTTTAAAATATTATATATATATTAATAAATAAATTATATAATATAGTTAAAATATCAATATTATCAATAATTATTTAAAAAATTATAATTAACTTTAAAATAATAAAAAAATTATTAATTTAAAATTATCACAACCGAATTACATCAACAATAAAAATAAATATTTAAAACAAGATATTGTATACGATTAGATATGGCGCCGATTTCATTTCGGTTCGGTTTGGTTCCAGTTTCGGTTCCAAACCTTCAAAACCGATTCCGGTTCCGATTCCGGTTTTGAAGGTTTGGTTCCGGCTCCTTGGTTCCTGTTCGGTTTTGGCGGTTCTGACGGTTCGGGTATAGCGGTTCCGATGGTTCGGTCTCAGTTTCAGTCCGAGTTTTGTCGGTTCCAACGGTTCAGTTACAGTTTGGTTTCGGTTTCGATATGGTTTTTGATGGTTCCGACAGTTCAGTTCTAGTTCCAGTTCCGAATTAATTTTTTTTTTTTTTTCATTATATATATAATTATTGAAATTAACAATAATATATATATTAAATTTATTTATATTTTGTCATTTATATATATAATTATTGAAATTAATAATAATATATTTAAATTTAAATAATTGAAATATATATATATATTTTTTTTCATTATATATATTTATTAAAATTAATAACTATATTTTGAAATTTAAATTATATATATAATTTAAACCCAACCCAATCATTGGAGAGGGTTGGAAACCCAACCCAATTATTAGGCAAGACCCAAATTAGGTTCCAAATATGGAACTCCATTTGGGTCTACTTAGGTGGAGCCCACTTTTGGCTCTTATTTTTTGGATCCAATTTTCATCCAATATAACACATGAGACCTAAATATAAATGGATCTTATGAAAGTGGGTCTTATTTTACAACCAATGTGGATGCTCTAAGTAATAAAAGCAACTCTAACTGAGCATTAGGTAGGCGTAAACAATTACCTAGAAATAATATAGAGTTTGGTGAACAGTAGCATGTTAGGATTGGCACGCCACCATTCATCGTACCTAAAAAAATTTTAATTTTTTTTTAAATGATCACATCAATGAAATCAACACTTTAATTTTTTTAAAATTTTTAATTTAACCTTTTATATTTAATTAAAATAATATATATTCTTAAAAAAATATACCGAGATCTTATATTGATATATATATTAATTAATTTATTTTATTTATTCATTAATTAATATTAAACTTTTATAATAAATATTAAAAAAATATTCTTTAAAGATGAGCATAATAAGTAATTACATCAAAAATTAGGACAGATAATTATGTTGACTAAAACAAGTCAGGCTAACCCAACCTTATTGGTGATGGGATGGGGCTGATAAGACAATTACATCTGGAAATATCAAATATGTATTTTGGAAGGGACCACCACATCATAAAACTACAGTAGATGAATTAATTGCAATCTCCTCCCTTTCCCTTTATCATTTTCATCTATTCTGCTTATCACCATCAAATATGGTGTCTATGAAATGTGCACTACTAGCTAGTTTGCTACAAATAATTTTAAGTCATTTAGGGCTCGTTTGGTGCGCCGCGCTGTATTGTATTAGAAGTTTAAAATGTATTAGAATAATACAATACAATACAATGTTTGGTTTATTTTACACTGTTTACTGTATTGTATTAGCTAATACATTTTAATTGGTCTAATACGGTGGATATCGTATTATCTAATACAGAATAGAAGGTTGTATTAGTTAATACAGCATAAAACAATCTAATACAAAATATCACGAAACACATGATTGTATAAGAATAATACAATTCAATACAATACAATCTAATTCAATACAGTCAAATACAATCCAATACAATACAATACAGCATACCAAACGAGCCCTTAAAGGATTGTATCGTTTAGGTTGTGAGCTCAACAAAAAAATTTCTTCCAAATAGCCTTCAAAATAAGAGATTTTTTTGTTGAACCTACAAGTTTCGTGATTGTACAACTCCTCCAACAATTTCTTAGTAGTTAGGTGTAGACCCGACACGGTTCCGGTTCAAACTGTTGAACTGAACCGAAACTAGGATTGGAAAAACTAGAACTGGAACCGGTTTTCTGATTCCGATTCAGGAACCAAATCGGGAACCGGATAAACCGGACCAGGGGGGTTCTGGTTCCGGTTCCATTTTTTCCAGAACCTCCCAGTTCAAACCGGACCGGTGATTTTGGTTCAAAAGAGCATCATGCAACCTTAAGGGCATTTTTGGTTATTTTTTGGAAGATTGGAGAGTAACCTTAAGGGCATTTTGGTTATTTTTTGGAAGATTTTGTTTTATTTTCAAGACAAAATTAAAAGTGAATTTTGATTTCAAAAGACCGCTAATTTGGAGAAATTGTTAGCATGAGAAATATGGCAAAAACAAAATAAAATCCAATAAAACTAGGAAGGATAGTGTGGGCACATGTTCAAATCACAAAAATTATTTTTATAGAAAAGTCAATAATAATAAATGCAGTGGTGGACTTTCTTTTTATATCATATTCATTGTTTTGTTTCAAAAATTACTTCGAAAAAATACAGTATTTGACCGAGGAAACATTCAAATTAAGAATAAAAATTACTTTTATAAGAAAGTCAAACACCGTATTTTTTTTGTTTAAAATAAGACAATAAATACAGTTTTTAACTTTTCTATAAAAGTAAATTTTATTCTTAATTTTAATATTTCCTCTATCGAATACTAAAAGTAGACTCACTTTAGGTAACTAGTCAATAATATCATTTATATTATAATTTCTAAGAGTATCTCTAATGATATAAGAACAT